>JAACJT020002252.1:35641-58896 GCA_009936485.2 Gymnarchus niloticus
GGGGGGCTGGGTGTGTGGGCGGGTGGGGGGGGGGGGGGGGGGG
The DNA here is from genome assembly GCA_009936485.2 of Gymnarchus niloticus. NCBI lineage: Eukaryota > Metazoa > Chordata > Actinopteri > Osteoglossiformes > Gymnarchidae > Gymnarchus > Gymnarchus niloticus. The sequence goes on from JAACJT020002252.1 coordinate 35,685, forward strand.
GGGGGGGGGGGGGGGGGGGGGGCTCACGATAAAGTGAGAGCATCTGCTGGGCTTCAAATGCTTTTGAAAGCTCTGGTTCGTGAAAGATTTGAAGCTGGCAGTGTCTTTAATTTGAACCCCCCTCCAACTCCTGTTGTCCACAGTGTATACTGTGGAAAAATACTTTCAGGTGCCTTTCCCAGAGTATCATTGTACACGTACTGGTGTCTATCCAGCATTGGCGTGCAGCTGCCAATAGCGCGGGAGTCTTGCGGCTCTTTCCGTCAGCTGTGCTGCCTCAGCAGTCTCCCCCCAGGAGGAGCTGCGTCACTCGGCTATAACGAGCCTCAGCCTCCTCCTTACCGCTGCTAGCCGGATGCATCCGGACGGAGGGTATCAGCGCATGCTGAAATGCACTACAGCGAGCCTGCTCGTTTGCCACGGCGCAGGGAAGGAGAGGAGAGGCTCTGCGGATGGAGCCGGGCCGGGTGGGGGCCATGTGGCAAATCGATTCCTGTGGTGTGGTTTCCGTTGCTCGCTGTGACCTCTGCCAGTGGCGGTCGTTTGTGTTGGCTCCTTTGGGAACCCAATAAACACAACCAAGCTCTCCGAGACCCCCAAGGCTCTAATCTAGGTTAGAGTCTGAGAAGCCCCTCATGACCTACTCTAACTCCAGAGAGGACATTTCCATAGCAGCTGTCCAAACCTGTGCCTTCACCTGGGTTGTCCATGGAGGTATGGATGACATTCAGACGACCCCATTAGTCAGAAATGTCTGTGTACAAATTGAAACCAGTGCCTGATTGGCTTGCTCGCCTGTCACTCACTCTCATCATGCCATGGACACAGCCCAGCCTTCAAGGGTCAATGGTCAACAACCTCTCCATTTAACGAAACCGACTGTGTTTGTCTTCAGCGAGAGTGACTCGTTTGAAATACGTATGCACAAGATGCAAAGATGCTCTCCATGTCCCTGACATTTGGAGCCCACGCCATTTCTGAGGTCAGGAATATGTCGCTGGTCTTGTTTACGAAGAAGGTCAGTCACCCGGATAAAAAAAAATAAAAACACGGCGTCTGTTAAACAACAGGTTTGGCTTTTTTTTCGTTGGGGGGTGGGGGGTGTTTAGGGTTTCTTACTAAGTTCCAAAAGTCTGTTTCTCCTTTTGTAGTCAATTAACACTCATGTCGACCGCAACCGGGGAACGCACGCACATGCAGATACGTGCATACGCACGCATACGGAAATGCAGACATATACACACGCAGGCACACATGGACAGATGAGTACATGCAAAGGCACACAGTGAATATACTCTGATAAATGCGTCATCTTTGCCCGATTTCTGAAGTAATATGATTTTTTTTCTTTTTGTCTAAAGCTCTATGGTGAAAAATAGCATCCATAATGACGGGCTGGTGGTATAAATGACTGACATACAGAAATACAGTAGACTGGCTGCTCTACCCTCTTCACCAGAGTCTTAGTGGCCTCCCCCTTTGCTCTTTGGAGGCAGGGGGAGGCTCTTTATATGTTCCTTTTGTTTTTGCTGCAGTGTAATTACTCCCGCTAATCAAAGCACATTGTGGTTCCACTTCCGTTCAGACCCCCCCTCCCCCCCGGGACACAAAGACCCAGTCTTTACTTGAGCCGGATGTGAGAGACGGTAAGAGAGAGGGGGAGAGACAGATAGGGACGGTGGAGGATGCTGAGAGACAGAGGGGGGATTTAGAGTGATGGAGAAGGACGGAGGAGGATGCTGAGAGACAGAGGGGGGATTTAGAGAGATGGAGAAAGACTGTGGTGGACAGAGAATCAGATTAAGAGGGACAGAGAGGGAGAGACAGACAGACGGGATTGAGGAGGACATAATGAGACTGAGGGGGGATTTAGAGAGACAGAGAGGGACAGAGGGTGACAGCGAGACAGACAAAGGAGGGATTGTGAGAGACAGATAGAGAGAGACGGGGCAGTGAGACAGACGGGGGGGACTGAGAGAGATACGTAGAGAGGGACAGAGGGTGATAAAAAGACAGACAGAGAAAGATCGACATCTTAAAATGCTTTAGCGTGTCTAAGGTACATTATCAGTGTAAGTGTCCATTAAAGGTAACATCCATGTATTAATGTAGGAGTTCGCTGCGTTTCCACACATAGCCATGCATGCTGTATAGAAAGGGCCTTTTGCCTGCTCTCAGTCGAGTGACAATGTACCGCTTAGCTGCTTCAGGGCCCAGCGGCCCATCATGACTGTTTTCTATCGTTATGGCTCGCTGGGACTTAAAAACCACTGGAGATCGATTATCTTCCCACTGTAGCTACAATGGCCACTTTAGGCTTTGTGGGTGATTAGCCGTACCACACCAAACAGAAGTAGCGATGTAGCTGGGAGTCTGAACTTCTCCAGCTCCTCACAGGGTGCTGCTTTCATGGGCATTCATTCTTGGAGTGATGCGTCAGTAGGTCATGGTGTTATTCCATCACGCTCATTTGGCATCCACCGATCAGAAGGCAGTGGGAGACCCACTGGCAGAATCACGAAAGATTCAAAGCGGGGCGGGCTTTATGTGGCCACGCCTGTGAGGTCATCATTGTCTTTGCCCATCATTGACCATCATGCCCATTGATTATAAAGCTGAAATACTGTTGAAGGTGTTACGGAAACCAGGCCCCGGGTCTTGACATCTATAGCTGCGAGATGGTGGCTGGTGCTGGTGTTCTTGAAGAGAAACAACAGTTCTGCTTTCTCCTTTTCCTACAGAATCTGGACTTGGGACATTTTCACCTCCGCCTTTGGTGGACTTATCGTTTCCCATCTATACTGAAGCCAAGCTTCCCGAAGACGGTGACAGCCCCTCCCCCACAGACACCACCACTGTGTCCAACCCCAGCTCCCCACGAGTCATCCACCATGGGCTGAACGAGAACCTCATTCCCATCTACTGCTCCATCCTGGCCGCTGTGGTCGTGGGTTTGGTGGCCTTCATTGTCTTCAAGAGGTGAGGCTATGAGTGGGCGGGAATATGGATGTGCCAGACATTATGGGAGTTTTAGTTCAATGATCACAATAATGCCAGAATTGGACAGTCCAAGTGGAATGGTGATAGGGACTGGACATTTTGAGAACACTTGCATGCTGAATAGTTGTGGGCAAAGTAATTAACAGTAATAAATGCAAATGCATTTGGGTAGTGCACAAAAACAAATTGGCAATGTAAAATTCATTGATAAATACTTCATTTTCTGCCATTTGAGAATGTCTTAAATCATTGTAGACCTCCATCATATTGACATTTCAGAATGAATAACCCTTAATGGTGAAGGTGTACTCCTGTATACTTTATTGTCTAATTCACACCTGCAATTCATTCATGATGTTTGTGGATGAACTGGCATCGCTGCAAGACAGGCAAAAATATTGCAGCAGAGAGAAAGACCAGAAAATTAAGTAAATGGGCTGAAGCTTTGCAAGTGCCATCGCTATGGGCATGAGAAACACTGAAGCTTGGGCAGTAACTGCCGGGGCGGGGTTATGGGATGGGGGCTTTCACCTGCATACGCCAAAACAAACTCCGGCGAGCTCCGGTTAGAGCTTCTGGCTTCTGAGCTTAGGGTACTCAATAACAGAAGGTACCAGCCGCAGAAAGGGGGTGGAGTCAACGCAGCTGTCACACCCTAAAATGTCTTACAACAACCCAAACCCTCTTTCTTCCTGACCGCCGCCTTCCGGCTCCGTATCAACTGCCGGCACCACAGGTGGAACAGCTGCAAGCAGAACAAGCAGGGTGCGGGCAACCGCAGCGTCAGCCAGACGGCGTCGGCCGAGGGCGAGAAGCTGCACAGTGACAGTGGCATCTCCGTGGACAGCCAGAGCCTGCAGGAGCACCAGCAAGCGCAGACACCCACCCAAGGACTGCCGCAGACAGGTGAGTGGGACCCCGGCTCTCCGGCGGGACGGCCTGCCGGCCGTGGTTCTAGTGACTAATGTGGCTGCTCAGTTTACGCTCGCTCTCAGCTTGACAGGCTCTGCAGAGCGAGACATTGACAAAACCCATACAACTGGCCAAGGTATAGTAACCCCTAGTGACAACAGTCAGCTGAACTTTGTGGGAAAAACTGTATGGGGCAAATTTCAAAGCCACTTTTAACCCAAATATCCAAGGTCTGTCTTGGGGGAAATTTGGAATGCAAGGTGTTTTACAAGCTATTTATCACCCAGAGGGTACATTGTACTGTTTATGTGGAATGGGTAGCATAAATGAGTGTCCTGTCAGCCGACTCAAAGACGTCCAAACCTGTCCCTCCTTTGAGTGTCCACCTACGTCCGCTCCTTCCACTTCGTGTCTGTCTTCAGTTTATCCATGACCCCACCCCTCCCTTTCTGTCGCCACCTCCGGCTCTTTAAGACTGTAGCCCATCAGAAACGGGGCGGGGCTGGGAACTTTCCTTCTTTTTTTTCTTCTCTTAATCCCAGCAATTGAGAGTCCGGCTGGCAGCGACCCAGAATTCGCCATGCGCGACCGAAAAGAACTCATTCACTTCGTTCTTGCCCATTGTACGGCTTCCTTACCATCTTAGCTCGGTTGAGCCGTGCAACCTCATTGGCTTGCTTTGCAGAGATCCACTACCTACTCTAAGGGTCTTGTTAGCAGGTGCATCAGTAATTCAGTGCGAGCACAACAAACCAATCTAAATGGGCTTCAGCAGGTGCGTCTTGATGGATATTTCCAAAATCAATGCCATCTGCTTCTCGAGGACCCGTTAAGAACAGTTCAGCGTGCAAACGGGAGTCTGGTTAGCATGAAGTCACTGTCACCTTAAAGATGCCTGCAGGGTATAAACAGGTGTGATAATTCAGCCTTGATGGCTTAAAGGGTTAACATTTTGCACTAAACGTACACGCTTATAATCTGTGTTTCGGTGGAGCTATTCATTAAAGTCGCCTGTTATGCTGGAAAAATAAACACTGAGCTGGGTTTTCAACCTCGCAGCACCTCTGTGGTTTTGCCAGTAGTGCGAGAACAGCGAGCATTTGAAGCGAAAAGGTACGTTTCAGTCATGTTTGGATTGCTCCGTCAACAGGGTTTGCCAAATGTAGTTCCGAATTGATATGTTGCTTGGCCTGGCAGACTTGCACGTGTTTTCAATGATAAACATCAGAGTAAATTGTTTTAGCTCATTTTCCAGCTGGACCATAGCGGCCCCGTTCCTCCCCAATCCCTAAACACCGACTCAGTCCTGTCTTGTTATTGCTGGGCGTGCTGCCTCATAGTACACATATGTGAACACGCCAAGGCAAGGCAAGCCTTTAACTGAGAAGCATTTTAGTGCTGAAATTCACCTCCCAGGTTCACATATATCTAAGAAACAGCCAGCACTGGCCCGGTTCTGCTAGAACTGGACATCACTCACTTCTGGTCTTTCTAGACCATGGATGTTACTGAAATGCTGGCTTTCTCTACCAGAGTAGTTTTGGATTTTGAAGCCTCGGTGTAGGGAAGTTAACACCCTCAGCCATCATTCAGCTTTGCCTCTTTAGGAACCCACACTCATACCACTTACCATTCTATTCCTCATATCGTTTGCAGACCCTCTTCGGTCGTGACGAAATAGGGGTGTGAAAGGGAATTCTTCCGCATGTCTGGTGATCTGGTGATCAAGGTCAGAGCCCGAGGGGGGGATTCCTGTGTAGGAGCAGCTACATTATGGCAATCTCCCCTTATCAGTTCCATCGTTATCTTCTTGTTTTTGAAAACTTAGGGAAAAAAAAAAAAAAAAAAATCACAAAAATGTTTCAAAGAGCCTGAAGCGAAACGGAGAGTCATCCACTTACAGCCGCTGAGAACAGTTTAGGGCAGGCCCTGAGAACCGGTTTGGACGAAACCTTACGGCCGAGTGCCAAATGTAGCCCCAAATGTAGCTTGTCATGACCTGGACTCACATTCCCCACCCAACCATAAAAAACAAACTTAGCATGAATTTGTCATTTTTTTTGACCCTACCTTAAACAGCAGTCTCTTCTGAGATAGCATGCTATTAACCTTATGGTAATTTATCATATCCACCCAACCACCCACTTTCCATACCTGGTTATCCTATACGGTGTTTTTGTGTACTGGGTGCCACTAGGGTGGGATCACTCCGGACAGCATGTCCTGTATAATACAGCGATTCTTTAATTAGCCGTTGATTAGCTGTGGTTCAGCCTTGATAGACACTGACTAATCGACACCTTAATGACGATGATGCATCTGTGCAACGACGGAAACGAGGAGCAAAGATGAAACGATGGTTTCGAGTCTCATTAGAAAGAACACAACTTCTTATTTTGTGTCACAAGAGTTAATAACAACGAGTCGTTTCTTTCTACTCCGTCATCCAACGTTGTGTTTCGATTTAGCTCGGTACAACGTCAGTAAATGATCTACGTCTGCCTCCCTAATATGCAGCCTTACCATGGCACTGACTTGGCACTTGTTCACCAGTGAAACTCGTTGCTGTGGGCTTGGGATTTTTATAATTTGCATTGCTCATTGTGGCTTCTCCGCTGTGTAATACTTGATGCTTATGAATGGGAAAAAAAAAAAAAGAAGAGCGTTCCAGAAGATATATTCGATATATTTGTTGCGGAGGAGGAGGGATGGGCCAGGATGAGCCGGATGGACGTAAGGTCCAAGAAGGGAGCTAAACGCGAGAGTCTCGTTTAAGATGCCTCCGATTTCATCTGAAGATGAACTGAATTGAAGTGAGAGACCTTCATGAAAACCTGGGCCAGCGTAATTAACAGCATGCATGCAATGAAACGGCCAGTGACACCGACTCGCATTTCACAAATCACTGCATTCTCACACCGGCCTGCTTTCAGAATGAATGACCAAAAAAAAAAAAAAAAAAATGCTTACAAATGACCGCGGGATTGGGAAATGTTCCTCTCATAGGGCTTCTACATTCCGGAACCGTTCCCATGGTGTCTCTCAATTGACAACAGATTGGGTCGGTGGGAAACGACTCATTTGTCTTCTTACTTAAGTAATGACTTCAGTGCGGTAATTTGGGACGGAATGAGCCTGGGCTCGTGGGGCCTACGGATCCATGTGGGTTGGTGCAGGACACCCCTCCCCCAAGTCCTTTTGGTTCTGTTTCTAAGGGTCTGTAGGCTGATTGTTTGCTGGTTTTAGGTCCTGAAATCTGGAGGCTGAGCCCATAACTCGATTTTGGGAAACTAGCATAAATTGCTTCAGAAAAAGAAAGAAACTGTGTTAAAATCTGATAAAAGCATCTCGGGGGACAAAGCTCTCATGTCGAAACTAGAGTCAGATGTATGAATTTTTTTCTGAACATGAGGGAGATTATGTCCTGCTCCCCCCCAACACTTTTGGTTCCTGTTAATCCATTAAATAACCATTAAAAAACAGAACGCCATCCGGCTCTTACCAGTCAAGACGACAGACATTTAGGTAACCAACCACCTGCCCTCTCCTTCTTCAGTGGTGATGGTGGATGGTGGCCCTGGCTTTGCCCTGCCCTCTCACAAGAGCGAGGAGTTGGAACGACTGCTGGGTGGCGGCAGAGGCAACGGGACGGACGACGAGACGGACTGGCGCAGTCTGGCGGGGCTCTTGGGCTACCAGGAGGAGCATATTGCCGCTTTCGGCCAGGAGGAGCGGCCCGTGCGGGCCCTACTTTCTCACTGGGCTGGAATGGACAGCGCCAGCCTGGAGGCCCTATGTGCTGCCCTGCGCAAGATGGACCGCGGGGACATCGCCCAAGGTCTAGGTTTCCATGCCGACGCAGACCCCTCTGCTACCTCAGCCGTGTGATAGACCGCCCCCCCGCTCCAGGCTGGGACGGGCCGTCTCCCCTGGTGTCCGCATGACGTTTTGTTGACAGAGGACGTGACTTGAGGTTGTTTCTTTTTCTTAAATTACCGATTAGAAGTGAATTAAGTTGTTTTAAAGATGGGTCACAGCGGTACAACATGACACGCCCGCCTCCGTGGCGATCTGTGGTCTTCCCATGACACATCACGGACCCCAGCCCACTGCCTCGTCACGCATTAGCCATATTTGGGGGTCCCTCACTCTCCACTCAGTTTCAACACACCGGCCGGTCCTCCAAAGAATCTTATCGGCAATGACACACATGAGCTCCCATCAAAGGGGTACCTATAGACCAAAGTAATCCTCATCTCCAGCCTCTTCTCTGCTTAACAGCCAGAGTTCCAACGACATAAGGCCATCTGGGTTGATCGACATTTTATTTATTCCTGATATGCTATCAACTCCCCTGGCCTGTTCTCTCATCACCCCAATCTCATACACAAGTCCCAACCATTAGAAAGGCACGAGCAAACCCCTCCAGAAAGGAGGGGCTCTGGCTCCATTCCTCAATGCATCCTCACCGCATAAAAATCAGTGTCTAGACACTGCATCTAAGTTTTGTGATCTTTCTTCCCTTGACGAACAAACCAAAAAACGTAGCTCATTAGTCTCATCGTACATTCTTTGACTTGATGCACTCTGAGAGGTAGCAGAACCACAGTCGCATCACTGATGCTAGTGATAAGGCTGATAGTATTTCAACCACTGTGTCAGTCACTGTCATGCCACAAGTTTCATCTCTGTCTGAGAGATAGGATCTTGGATTGGATTAGATGATAGGATCTTGGATTGGATTAGATGATAGGATCTTGGATTGGATCAGATGATAGGGTCTTGGATTGGGTCACGAGTGATTTTTAAAGTAATTTGCATCTCGCAGGCCATTAGTGAAGTAGTCTCCCATTTGTATTATTTTCGGTATTTTATAGTTTTCCAGAGTTTCAAGGAACCAGAAAATGCCCTAGTACCAAGTTTGCCACAGACAGTCAGATGCGAGGAATCGTCCATGTAAACATAGCGGGAGGAGAAACGTGGCCTGCTGACATATGACTGCTTAATACGGGGTCTGGTATATCTGAGACCCCCTCCACCCGAAACAGATAAGAGGACGAACTGGAACACGTCTCGGCAGACGCGGACGCACACGTGACAGCAAAAGCGCAGTGGACGTGTGAGAAGACCAGAAGCGTTCCAAGAAGACCGCCGTCTGATGTACTGACAATGACCATTTCACTTTTGTCTCGCACCGTCACACTTAACCCATTATAACGCTGTCCTTTGTGTCGCACGATTACGGGAACGGAATCCGTTGTGAAAACGGTCGTGACGGACGGTCGGAAATTCAACCACGCTTGGTCCCACGAATGCTCCGCACAGAGCATGTCGGTCTTGTGCGTTTCAACAAGACACACGTATAGTGCATCTAGACTATTTCTCAAAGGGCATTTACCAATATCATGGCAGAGAGGGTTAGAATAAGAGTATTTTTTGTATGCAAGATTGACTTTTCAAAGGCAGTCATGTTAATACTTTATTTATATACGCCACAAGTATATAAATCAGATGTGCTATACATTTTCACACAGTTACCATACTGAGACTTTGCCATAACACTCCAAGATCAGGTTGGGATGCAGGAGTTATTTCTCAGGGTTTGTTGCATGCGTGCTTGTGTATGAGTGCGTGTGCATCGTTGTGCCTGTTTGGGGAACTGGGTGGCCAGTAAGCTGAGCCGCAGACAGAGATGCATAGGAGACTACAGATTTGGCACTGCACTCTGCCGCAGTGGTCTGACTTCGACTCAGACTCACTAGGAGATGCCTCGAGAAGGCCACAGCTTGCTGACGCTGTTGCCCCCTAATGGAGAAGAAGGGGTACTGAAGGTGGGACGTGATGTCCTGGTACTTATTCCTCGCGCCGCCCGTCTACCACCGTTTCATAGAGCGGTGTGCGCGGGCGTCCGCCACAAGGGCCTTGGAAGCAGGTCACGCGAATCCCAGGAAGGTTCCACTATCTGTAGAATCGTGTGGATGTATGGTACAACACATTCCTGGTGAGAAACCTCAAAACAGTAAACATCCAAACATTGCGTGGACACATGGTAATAAGGAAATACCCCAAATGAACTCTTTATTTGGAGTACTTTGTCGGTTTTATTTGTTTTGAATTGTTTACACTTATTGTTATACTTTTATTTAGATTACAGGATTACCTTTTTAAAATGTACAGGACTGATTAATAGCACTTACCAGTGTAAATGCATATATATTCTGAAGCACATAACGCCTAAACAAGTGCCTGGTATTTGTGTCAGCTCTCCTCTAGTGTTTTTAACCCATTTTTTTGATAATCACGTGGTTAATTTCCTGTTAACTAGGATACGCAGGACAGCATCCTGTACTAAATTGACTGGGCCGTGGCCCCGCTGTTGTTCACCCCGTGTCCGCTCCCTACCCGCCGCCTCTCAGAACGTGTAACGGCACGTTCCCGTGACAACGCAGCTCCGTGTTCATCGTTCCGGCTGAGCCGCCACCTCAGTGTCAGTAGAGCAGTCGTACTGTACGGATGGCCAAACTGTCCAACACCCATTTCCCTTCCACTCACTGACCCTACAGCCCACCAGCCCTGTGGGTTTGTTACAATATCGGGCAGCCTTTTATTATTGTATGGCCTTTTGTTTTACTTCTCGTGTTCTCAAATATACGTGATTGTTCAGTAACTCATGTGTCGTCGACAGACAATATAACGTATTTGTGTTCCCATCTTTGTCCGCAGCAGTATTAGCTCGTGTTCCTGCTGGGCTCCAGTCTAAGGGAGGAAAATGAAGGGAGCCGTGTAGGGGTTTATGTTGGAAACAGGATGCCACGTTAAGGCAGTCTTCACATGAGCCAGCAGGTGACTTCAGACCAGGTGTCACGTGACTCTGCTGGGCAGGGTTCTGTTTGGCAGCATCGTGCAAACATCAAGCAACTGCTATATGGCACAGCTGCATTATGCTGCACGTCTTGTGTGACTGTGTTGTACAGGCCTGGCACTGTGTAAAGCATGCCTGTATGACTGTGTTGTACAGGCCTGTAGCACTGTGTAAAACATGCCTGTATGACTGTGTTGTACAGGCCTGGCACTGTGTAAAGCATGCCTGTATGACTGTGTTGTACAGGCCTGTAGCACTGTGTAAAACATGCCTGTATGACTGTGTTGTACAGGCCTGTAGCACTGTGTAAAACATGCTCATGTGACTGTACAAGGTTTGTGTCTTTCAGCCCGTCACTCAAGGACAATGTGAAGGTGTCACTGTGGCTCAGGTCCTGAGCGGGAAGGGGGGACGGGGGCTGATCTTCAGAGTCCCAGGAATAAAAGATTTTGAAATGTTCTCTGTACCTAGAAGTAACAAATAATGTATTACCTTAATGTAATGTTACACCAGATACACAGTTAACCACTGAAAAATTAAAACATATATGACAACGAACAACAACTGCCTTGTCATCCTGAAACAAGATGCCTTCTGGTAAAGCTCCACCCCCCACCTACAGCACAGTTTGCGGTATTCATCGGTGAAATGCCGATAAAGAGTGAAGGTCCGTCAGGATCCCAAGCCCAGCGTAGGGGCTGGATGATTCTGTTCCGCTCTGATGTGGCTACCACCCACCTTTAATAACAATAATAAGCAGAATGTTTTTAAATTTGTCTTGTCATCTTTCTGATTTGAAATAAGTGCAGCAGTGATGAAAAATCCTCGTGGGGAATAAATGGAGAGAGAATTCTACCACACGGTAACGAAGCGACTTCTCTCAAAAAAAAAAGAGCAAATTAAAATGACAAAAGGAAAAATTTGATAATAAAATCCTTATCTGAGATTAATGGAAGGAAATGAGCCCCCTTAAATGCAGAAAAGAGGACATTATGAGGGGAAAAATGCTAAGCTTACCCCATCAAAAACTACGCCCATCTGGAGAATGCACTCTCTGGTTTGGGATGCTTTTAAAATCAAAGTTTTCATTCTGAAAGTTTGGAGTTTAACGTTCTAAGCTCTACTGCCATGTGTATTCAGAAAATGCAGGAAAATTCTTGGGCCACACTCTCTCCTGCTATAACATTGTGTTGACAGGTGGGGGCGCAACACAGGATAGTGCAAAGTCTCGTAAAGTAGATTTAATTATTTGATAATAGATGAATTAGTGCATTTAGCAGTGAAGTGAAATGGGACCAACGGTGGTGGTGAAATGAATGCCAACACTGTGAGAAATTAATTGTGCAGTAAGTTTCAATAAATACAGAAGAATTTCCCCGGTTTGGGGACGCCTCATCTTTATAGTCCTTTGCGTGTAAGAAGAAACTGTCCGTGATGGAAGTGGAGCGCGATGAGATGTTCTCACAGTGTTTACCGGATGATAGCGGACTGAAAAGGGCATGACTGTGACAGATGACATCCAGGATGACAGAGGGAGGCGTGATGGATTGGAGTTCATGGAGGAAAGAACCAGTGATCCAGGAGGCTTTTCTGACTGTACGCTGTAGCAGTTTGACATCCTGGGCTGTCAGGTTACCAAACCACACCGTGGTTTATCCTGTCTGGAAGCTCTCAATGGTGCCGCGGTAAAAGATTGTGAGCATCTTTGTTCACACCGCAAAGCTCTTTAGCCTTCTCAGGAAGAGCGAGGCTCCCTCCTTTTAAATGCCCTTGAACCCACAGCACACTTGGATGCCGATTAAACCACGGCACAGCGTAAACCGTACTGGGTATGGTGATAAACAGAGGGAAAGGTGGTGTAGTGTAAGGAGACGAGGCCCGCTAACGGAGGACACCAAAGTCAGAGACTCAGCAGAGATTTAGCGTTGAGATAAAGAAAAGGCTCGGGATATTTGCAGCGGAAACATCTTGAACACAGACAAATGGTCCGCTTCCAAATTTTAAGCTTTTTCAGACCGTGCATTGCGAGTCTAACCAAATCACTGCACTGAACCTTTGCCAAGCTTTTGTAAGCACAAAATGCTATGGTGTGTGTGTGTGTTTTGTCGTGTATAAATAGTTGCTTTTTGATTCCTTTCCTGAGAAATGGGGTGGGTTAGGGTGGGAAAGCAGCACGGCATGCTCTCTCCGTTGGACAAAGCAATGATGTCTCTGGAAATCGTTTTTCTTTCCGTTTTTATGGTGCTTTTCCAAGCAGCGCTGAATCACGGAGTCTCAGGACGGCAACTGTGGTTAAGCAGGTGCTGGGATGCCATAAATGTCAGTCGTCGCTGCTAAACTTGTGTAACGGGAGACCGACCTCACCTCTGTTCGCCTTAAGTAATACCCAGACATCAAAAGACACGTTTCCCACTTTCTAAATAACTTTACAGTGATACTTTCCAATTTATATGTCAGTCTTTTAATAAATCTGTTTCTTGTCACTACAGTTGGTGTTAAGCCCTACTGGCCAGCTATGTTGGAATCAGTAGTATCAAAATTTAAATATACTCGGTCTTTCATTGCAAGGAAAGCAAGGCACATTCCCACTAGAGATTAATCAGGCCAATGCAAAGAATTCAAACTGAAGGAGAAGTATGAGATGTGACGAATTCCAACTAAGACACTCAGCACCTCATTTGTCCTGCAAACCAACTGAGGCATGACATTGAAATGGGAACAGAGGAGCATTTTTCAGATTAATTAACGGTAACAGGGTGCTCTGAGAGCGGCAGAGAGGGGCCTTTCTGGATGAGCCTAATGAGCAGAGCCTTCATCAGCCCATCAAAGGCACGAATGACCCCCAACACTTGGCTGCCTGGTCATTTGTGCTGGTACTCCAGAACCATTTAATGCTTTCTTAAAAGCCACTACAACACCATGTGCCAGCTAACATACACTAAACCTAATTTTAAAAAGGAGCAATAAATAAATAAATCAGCCTGGCTAAATATATCAGGACGCCAAATGGGAAAAAGGATTAAAGAGAATATGACTGTATGAGATCATCGTTTAACAAAACAGTCATTGCTGGAGGTTGGGGTACACATTCCTAGACATTCTTTGAAGAACCTTAAAGATCTTTGATATTCCTCTGTGTGAAGGCAGAGGGCAGGAGGAGGGGCACAGCAGATCCCGGTCCTGATGGTGAATCATTTCAGAGACGCTTATACGGTGTCAATGGCCCTCAAGCCGTCCTACTTCAGAGCCCACACTGCAATCCCTCGCACCCGGGTTCTGAGGGGTCCAGTGTTTAACAACACACTCGATTCACCGTGGTCACTATGAGCTGGAGATCGACCATAGCTTAAGCCCACAAGTCTTAACAGAAGAGGCCCAGCAGGCTTGAGGAACACACACACCAAGGCCTACGCACAGGCACACACATGCTGGTAGACACACACACACACACCCATACGGAGAGGCATACAACAAAGTATGGTAAAAAAAAAAAAAATACAAACCGCTTCACGGTCCCTTTCGTCTTCTAGATTATCGCACCCCCCCACCGGTGAAAACCAACTCTGACCACCAGCCAATCACCTCACACTAAACCTTTGCTCCCTCCCCTCAATCTCGGCATCCGGCCTGGTCCGGCCAAGACCTGAAGCATCATTAATGTGAACCACAGCAGCACATTACCCAAATGGCTTCATTGTGGAATACCACCTGACTGCAGAGGAAGACTAGCAGTATGTCCTACGATGTAATAAGCTCGTCATCTGTTTAACGACACCCAGGGTATAAAGTGCAGACCATCTGAGACTACAGCTACTGACCAGTGAGCCTGGGGCTGCCATGTTTCACGGCCAGTCCATGGAGGGCGGATGGAATTTAGCTTATAACTAATCCTTGGCTAGGCAACGACACTGCAAAATTAACATACTATGAAGCACAGGGTGGGTATGGAGGTTTCAGGGCACGGTTAGGGTCAGGTGACAAGCTCCTTAACTAACCTGTAATTAATTATTAAGCATATCAAGTATGCTTCCGGTGTTTAAAAGACGAGGAAGAGCCTGGAAGCAATGGGCTAGTCCTTGTGGCTTTACGAGCTGGCTCGTTTTTTGGAGGGCCAAGTTTGCCTGTCCCACTCATCCCGAGGGGATCAATAAAAGGCGCCCCACGCAATCATCTAATCCCCAAGTCCTGTGGGCCTGTTCCCTGTCACAAAGAACTGATTTGTCCATACATACAGAACGGATAAAGTACTCACTTTGTAATGCTTGGTAGTAAGTGTCCTTTAATGGACTTACAGTAGGAAGCTTCGCATTAGACCATTACACAATAGTTTTTAGAAAATTACCAGAAAAACGATATTATCAACACCATAGTTCAGTTCAATATTTTGTCAAGCACAGAGATTGCTAGCCTATCAAGACGCACATGCTTTGGACACAAGATGAGCTGTAGGTCCTGTCAGTGCATTGGAGTCATAATGGATCTCAGCACTTTGACTCTGAGGATCAACAAACACATACGAACAAAGGAACAGACAGACACAGCAGATCTGGGTGCAGGTTCCGATCCACAACCCCGAGGAGACAACACCGGTCATTATGCTAGGCAAATGTAGTTACGATGGTACTATCAGATGCCACAGAAAGTTCTACCAAAAAATAAGAGGGTGTCATTAAGCCAGGACTGGAGGTCATCTCCCAGACTTTCCCTCCCATCCTGAAGACTTGAGCTTCCAGATTACCGTCAACCCACTAGGTCATTTTGCTCCTTGAGGACGTGAATAATGCGACTACAGCGTAACCCCCACAAAAAGACACGGGGCATCAATCAAACAGAGAGTGGGTGGGAGTATAGCTTCTGGGTATAGTTCCAGGAGCCTCTCTGAGCATTCATAGTAACCCGCCAATCATAAGGAGAGCAGTTCTTTAATGAGGTACACGAATCGATTTCATCAGAATGCATTGTTGCTGGAGCTTTCCACTAAGCTTATTTGACTGAGAAAATGAAGAGTGTCTGTCAATCTCTGATCATCCTTTTTCAGCAAATTGTCCCTGGTGAAACAGAACACTGTGCAATCATAGACTTTTTTCTTTCTCTCCAAATGGACAGTCTACTAATATCCTTTTATATCTTATCAAGTAAAATTGAGACTAAATTATTAACGTTTTGCAGCCTTAGGATTCTTTGTGAGGTCACTAGTTGTGCATGGAGATACCAACAGGCTGTACCATATAGGTATCTGGTCCAAAAATGAACATACACTGGAACACACTGTGTATCTGACTGCACTTTAGGCTCAAGGTGCAGGAATTTCAAAAATATAACAAGTAAAAAAAAAAAAATCGCAAGCAAAACGGAAGCACGGCCACCGCTCAGCAGTTGACAGAAAAGCTCACCTCTAACCTTTCCCAACAGAATAGTCCAATAAAATATGTAATGTTTATGATATGTAGTAATTAGCTTTATTATTCCATTAAGGATTTTTGATTAGATCAAAAGCTCTGCTATTTCACAATGCCATTTACAAGAGGGATAATTGTACCCTTAAGCCTTAATAAGGGTGCATGTGGTGTTGTAGGGAACAATGCAACCAGAAGGTGTTCAGCAGCGTGGAGGTGCTGCTGAGAATATTAGCGCATTGTGAGATAGCTGGCATCTGAGATTAACTTCAGCCCTTGCCTGAAGACACGTGATAAAACTTTAGGCTCTGCACATAAAATTTTAGTGAATCGTAATCTCCAAATGGGATCCCACGACTGATGAAGGGACGATTCTGAGCTGATATCTGTTCTTTCATCCACTTTGGCTCCAGTTTGACCCTCCAACCCAACCGCCAATGCTTCCCTGACGTAAAGAAAAACGACGAATAAGAAAGACATGGGCAGATTTTTAGCTGAAGATTTTCATGGTGATAAATTACATAGGAACAACACAGAAATTTTTAGATTATTTCTCTTTGAGCTAATTATTACCGGTATTTTCTGTGCACACCATTTGTACTAAAATGCAATTTCCTGTAATGTTGGGCCAACTGACTGGAATAAGGAAAAAAAAAACAAAACACATTCCTCACATCGACTCGCCTCAAATCAGTGCGGTTGGCTTGTTCCCGACAGTCAGCATGACCTGACTTCCACCCATACCCTGACGACAGCCCGAGATTTGCCTTTTTTTTTCCTGTTTGTTCTACTCAGTCATCTTGTGGACCTTCTACTCTTATGTCTGCCTAAGATCCTTAATCTCGTTTGTTTAGAACTTGCAAAGCTGGTCAAGACAACCATGCCTTTGTGGAAGGTAAATCAAGACAGCAAATTGAATGAGGTACCAAAGTGCTTTCCTGATATTCCCGGTGGGCCTCTGCTGTGATCCTACTTCATCCCCGTCTGCCATCCCTAGGGTTTAGTAAATCCGCTTCTTGATACACGCTTTACTGAACAGACTCGGTTCCAGTACATTTGCAGCATGGCAGTTATGGATGACTTCTGAAACCAGAGTCATTGATCATGGGTTTCTCTGTGCCATGGGTGGATTAAAAAACATGTCATTTTAATGAGGAATGAGTCTGGTGGGATGACTATCATTGTATGAGCAAGTCTGGACATGCATGCATGACTGTGTTAAATTTATGGAGAACATGAACCATATAAATTGATTTTTTTAATGTGTCTTTATTCTCTATTATATTGTGACCTGCACAACTACGGTACATTTGTGACCTGTGACGTTCCAAGATTTTTTTTTTTCTCCCTGTATTATTCAATTGTTCGTTGAAGGGGTCAAGGAATTGTATTAAGTTTGGGCAAGTGGCTGCTGGCAAATTAAGGTTCTCTGTTTTTTCGATTGCCTCAGAAAACAAAAAAGCAACGACAACTGTGAAGTACATTCTGATCACAAGCCTGTATAAAAGGTGATATTAAAAACAAAACTGTTTATTTAGCGTCTCACCGCCCATTCGTACGGAGAAATATTTAACAGGAGCAGAGAATGCTACAGCAAAGGTCCTCCTGGGATCTGAGCCAGTAACCTTCTGGATATGAGGCAGCATCCCAAGTCACTCCTGTACCCTGGCTTCGCAAACACGGAAGAAGAGGATTCAGGAGCCACATCAGGGGAAGAGGAGAGCGGGGTTTTAGTCACATCTGACAGGTATGCTGAGCCAGCCTTGTTAAAAATCATTTAGTTTATACTCATCAAACCCGGGGGGGGGGGGTTTAGTAACCAGCACCACAGATACAATAATAGCACAAAACAGCTGAAAATGGTAGATGACCATTCCTATCATGTATACAAGTTTGTTGTTGTTTATTGTACATTTCATAATTTTAGTCTTTTATTTTGGAGTGAGGGAAATGTTTAGGGAAAAATGAGTTAAGATGTTACTTTCATAAATCGAGCTATGTTCTTAGCTCCCCTCTGAAGCCTGCGAGTGCTTACACATCTTGTCATATTTGCCTGCTCAGAGATGAAGAAGACAAATCACTTGGCATCTCTAAGCTTATACTTGAAAGGACAGGTCATAAAATATCAATAGTGAGTTGTCCACCAACTCGTACCTTCATGCAGATACATCTTCTCCTTCCGCTCATAAGATAAAAGATCAAGTGCAGCACGTTAGCCCCCGTGTAGAAGTAAAAACACATACTGGGACATGTTGCATCCAGAAGCCTCTTTGACTCCATCCCTGAAGGTGATGGACTCTCTTCAGTCATGCTGTCTTCCCGCTGACACCTCGGAAACCTGTGCACCACATGTTGAGTGCACGAGGGAACCAGTGGAAAGGAGAACGGCACGGCGAGTGATAGTAGACAGACAAACTTGTCCAGCAGTGAGTGCACACAACAGCTTGTGTCACTTAATGTCCCAAGCAGTGTCTTTAATTTTACCAGCCCAGAAAACTGCCAGCTTTTAATTTGGTGGGAAGGAAAAAAAAAAAAAAAAAAAACGAACAACAATGGCTACCTCTGCAGAAATAATGCAATTATCAGATATGTTTGGATTCTGCCGGGCAAAATGGTGTGAGGAAGCACACTTTAAGAAACAGTCTTCCTCAGTGCAACTGCATCTGTCACATACAGTAGTCATTCTCAAATCACCGACAAGGAGGTACTCAGTCTTGTTTTGCCTGCCCAGCTGGCTACCTCATTCCTCCCCGCTGAATTCAAAATAAAACCCACCGAGAAACGTCCACCACTCTATTCACTCCACTCGCTGTGGACAGAACCTTCTGGAAGGCGTCTGTTTACGATCAGGCACTAGCCGTGGCATTTAGTTAGCCGTTTCATTATAAATGCCGCTGGTGGCACTATAGTGGACAAACTGGCATTGATAGGACAGGAAACTCATACTTTAGCTAATTGCTGCCCACTCACATGGATAGAAATGTCATTTCCTCTTTCCCGAGTTAACGTTTAATCACAAATTAAATTCAACAGCCAAAAACAGATGCAAATCCATTCTTTACAATATTGGGATGTCTGATGTTCAAGTCAGTGCAGCTTTAAGTCAAGCAGGTACAGGGCCAATGTTTTATTCGATGTCACTTTCCCTTATTATGCCATCAAACCTTTTTTCATAGTCTAAAATCTGGGTCGCCTCCTCCCAAATCGACCAGTCTCTTGCCACCGGACATAAAATGCAAATTTATGGGTTTTTACAGAAACATAAAATGCTCGCTTACGATTATTGGTAATGCCTTTGTTTTTATGGGGGACGCTGGCCTTTTCTGACAGAGGATGGGCAGTATACAAGCAACCATGTTTGTTTCCAAGGGTGCCAATCCTGCAACGGAGGCAATACCACAAAGGTGCAGCGACCAGATGGCCAACTGGAAAATGGCATACAGGCAGTTAACTATTCCACCCCTTTCTGCCTTGAACAGCTGATGGGCTATGCTTCAGTTACCAAGCTGCTACTTCTCTCCCCCCCCCACCCCTTTCTAGGCATGCTTTTTATCGTTTACTGTTATTTTTGGCTTCCCCCTACCGCACTGCACATTGACAGCGCAAAGGGAGTGACACAACTCAATTAATGTGCCTCGCAGGCTGCCAGCTTCGCTTCCTATCAACTGCGCTGATCAGAGGAACATTCACTGGCAAAAATAACCTTTTTATGTAGTTTAACCAGACACATTGATCCACAGCACTGGATCAGAGCTTATTAAAACAGTAACGTCATACCCAATAGCAATATTAAAGATTCATAGCAGTAGCCTCGATGTAAATTAATTAAGGCTCTTGTTTCATTAAAACTAATGTATCTGTTAATCTGTTTATATGTTTGAGAGGCACATGGTCCATTTATGCACTGATTAATCATGAAACATGACTTCATGATTGCAGAGTAACACTCATATACATCCTTGGCAAAATAATCTAATTTTGTCTACCAGTCTAATCGAAAGCAGCCTTTTTCCCCCCCTCAAAGTAACGGGCTTTGTGCCATGACAGCGAAAGTCATGAAGTAGTAGTAGGCCTGGCTTTGGGAGGACCCTCAGCAAGCATGGGTCTTCTACAGAATAGGTCAGATATATAGGTCAGAATTTCATTTCAGGAGAGGTCTCCGGGTTCCATTGGATACGTGTACCTCTAGAGTGATGAGGTTTCTCTCCTGATTCACTTTGTTTAATTGGATTGCAGGTGTCCCTCTTGGGCACCGAGGGCTAAAGTGTGGTATTCATTAGTCACCCTTTAACACCTCACATGCCCCTCCATAAACAAGCTGATTGCACTGGAGAGTGGGCAGCCTTGAAAAGCCGTGAAGCGGATCGGATGTGCCACAAAGCTGTGCTCGGCGGAACCATCGGGATAAGTCTAGGCAGAATGTAATTGGCCGAGATGAGAAACCTTGCCACCAGACCCATCAAAAACAACAAGATATCCCAGGGCTTGGGTTGCAGAAACACACCATCCCCCCGGGGTTGGGTTGCGGCGTGGTCTCCCAGAGTCTTCAGGAACTGACAGCATCACACCACAAGATAAGAGCTGTGACCTGATACGACTCTGAAGTCAGGTTTCGCATCAGCGTGAAGAATTACGCCTTGTAAATTCAGGTAAAAAGCAATAATGAAAAACAACGCCTGAGGCCATTACTTTAAGTTTGGTTAGTGGACATCGGTGGTCCTGCCAGTATTTATGATTAAAGCCAGAGAGATCTGCAAATGGTATCAATAAAGGGCATACCCAAAGAAATGCAGCCTCAATGCACTACTCTTCTCACCCATCAAACGCTGTTGACACATTCCACATGCCTTTAAGACATCATTACGTGCCTGAGCTACATTCAGCATCTGACCCTCAAAAGCAATGTGAAATGTCACATATTTTCTATCATTTAATTGACCCTCACACACTGGAGGTGTTTCATTTAATCAAATGATTGATATGGCTGCTTGGATAATCACCGAGCGTCAATGGCGACACGTCATAATTCTTAACCGATGGTGTCTGGTGCTTTCATCTGTCGGCTTTGTGATGTGAAAGAGAGTGATGGTGAAGAGGGGGTAGCTGAAAGAGGATCTGTGTTTGGATTGGCCACCGAGACACACCCACTAAAGGCAAGTGAAATTACCACCTAGCTATCTGCATACGACAAGTCTAGGTCAGACAGAAGTTACCGAAAGCTAAGCTAAAGCCCTCTCACACAGCCTGTGACTCACAGCTGTCCTATAAGCTAAATTCAATGGCACTTGAGAGGTATATTAGTTGTTTAACAGGGGAATAAACCACAGTGAAGATGTGGCGGACTTTACATGTAAGCGATATCATCTGAATGCCTATTGTCTGACAAGCCCCACAAAGGTAAGCCACAGTTACGGGGCCGGCTTACAGGCCAGTGTTGAGATGCAATGAAAAGACACAAGGTGAAAACTCCATTTCCTGTCCGTTAACCATCTGTTACCGTGGTCTCCCTGCAGGCACAATCATCTTCATCCGAGCACCAGCTGGTTGGTCCTAGGCCTTCTTAAAAGGCCAGTATAATTAACTGACCTGCATCGCACGGCTGATGTTTAAGGATAGCCTTGAACGCATTGTTATACAAGTATAATTATAACCAATCTATTTGCTTTACACCCTTAATCAGAGTAACATGGAGCTACATTTTTGTTTTTCCTCTGATCTATACAGCGGCAATACAGACATCGATTATAAAGACCCCTTCAAGCTCCAGGAACTTCGGCCTGCTACAGCTTTATACATTTGGCATCTTTAGTCCCCTGATTCTGGTACACTGCAAAAAACAATATGTGAAGCTTCTAGAACTGAGTGAGGGAGTGTAACACTTGGGGGGGGGAGGTTCTGCACTGGCAGTCTTAAGATTCATCTCTGTGTCTGTTTCAAGGTCATCACTGACAGTTCCATTAGCGTGGGACATGCGAGGCTCCAGCACACTCCAGGCACAGGGATGGAGACTAGTGCGGGCATGGAGTCCTTCAGTTTTGCGGATATTAGATAGTAGCCAAGTACATAACATCTACAGATTCGGAGAGCTCACATTTTGGGTTGGGGGTTTTGGGGGGGGAGCAAATCCTGCACAAGCTGACATTCCCAGAGAAAAACACCACACATCCGAAGTCCTGCATGCGACCTTAGCTCGAGCGAGCTGCAGTGCCTGCCTTTTGAGTCACCCCCTTTGCCTATTATGTGTCATAATCAAGTGACATTAAATAACTGTGTTAACACAGCTGTCTGTAGAGGGTAGTTATCCCTGATTAGTGACCAAATATGCGAACGATACAGACAAAGCCCACCGGTCAGAGAGAGCTACATCTGGCATTGTATCACAAGTCAAATGTAGAGATAGATGTCTAATTATTGCTTTTACTGGAACAGTAATTTGTGTATGTTCTGAGGCAGCGGAGAGTCAAGTGAGCAAGGTTTTCTGGCTGATTAGGTCCATCTTTCTCCTAGCAGAAAATTTTTGCATTCTGTTTTGTCAAACCCTCCAGTCACTTCCTTATTTGCCTGTACATGATTTTCATTCAGTTGTCCACATACTGTTAAATCATTTCAGCATTTGCTCCTATGTGGTGTCGAACTCATCCCTGACCCACTCTGTAACTCCAGAAAAGGAAAACCAAGCATGCTCATTAATTGCAATTTCTGTGTGACATGTTTCAATTCAACGTCCCAACTAAAAGGATCCTCACAGGATGTTTTGTGGTAGTTCCTCCATAAAGCATTAAATGATGGTTTGGGGGGGGGAGAGTCGGTCAAATTTAAAGCATCTCTTCCTCCCCATGGTGGTGGTTGACACCAAGAGCATTGCACTTACAGCTAGGTCTTGTTGGGTTTTCCGAACCCGGGTTCGTGGAAGGACTCACACAGAGGCGCAGGTAAAGATCAATGAAAACGTCAAACCTTTATTATGCATTCGCGATAAGAGCAAATATATATATTTGGGAGCAGCTCACCCCAGCAATGGTGGACAGAGAAGCTCACCCCT
>JAACJT020002253.1:0-12548 GCA_009936485.2 Gymnarchus niloticus
AACTTTACTGATGCACGACTCCTTGTCTGGTTACGCTAAACCCAAGGTCTCTGCTTCCTTATCTTTGCATAGCTTGCCTGGGAGGTGTGCACTCTTATCACCCCCTCTCAGCTACATTCTACAATAGCCTGCTTTCTTCTACAAAGCAAACACCATCTGGTTTCAATTCCTGTTGCAATTAAGCTCGTTCTTCAAGCCCTTTTCCGGGCCCCTTACCTGCATGCCTTTTCCTAGGTCACCCTACTTTGTGTGTATCTTATTTTATGTTAACCCCTCAGTCCGAGTAGAACAATAGGTAAAAGGACAAGTCTTGTATCCGTCTGGGGGACAGCGTGGTCTTGCCGGTTACAGTCCAGTAAGCAGAGCAGGTTTGGTGGCTCAGAAGGGAGCAAGCAAGTCAGACGGGACAGCTGAAGTTGAGGGAGGGTTTTTTGGGCAATCCGGATGGTGCACAGAGAGAAGGCATTCCATAGCAAGAACAGGAGCTTCGGGAGGGGGGGTTTAAAAAAAATCCTCTCACTCCACCGACATTGGTCAGGACGTCATGGCAGAGCTCCGTTTAGACGTGCCTTCATTCAAAGACGGCGAAGTCCCGAAATCTTATGGTCCTCGAGTTAGCGGCAGGCTAACCGAGCTCCTAACGTTAGTCTTTCAAAGGTGTCACTAGAACGAAAGGCTCCTCAGCGCGACGGATACGTGGTCGACGGCACGAAAGTTCATTCGAAATTCGAAAGTGGTGACGCGCTAAACGGCACAACGCGGCAAAGCAGCGGGCGACGGAGGCTAACAACACGGCTAAAGCTACAGCTACAAAATACATCTATATACATTACCAATAACAATATACTTCGGGGTTTGTGCATAAAGGTTCTCACAACAACTAAGAAAATGAAAATCTGAAATATTAACTCAAAAGAGGATCTGAACTTACCAAGGACAGATTCATGGTTTCCAACCAGCTGTACGTCTAATATTCTGAAGATTCTTAGGCTGGAACAAAAAACCAAGGTAACCCAATGAGTTCTGTGTTTAATTACATTTCATAAAACAGCAAATACATTCATAAACACCTGGCTGAGGATGATTTTTACCAGCAGAAAAACGTAATTCTGAAAGTTCTCATAAATTTTGTTCCAAGCTAAATACCTAAACTTGATTTCCAACACGTCGATATGTCTTGAATTTTCTATCATATATGACAATGAAGTGTGGAAAAGTTTTTTTTTACAAGTTTGAGGTCTCCCTCTCTTCTAACAGTTTTTTTTTTTTTTTTAATTGTTATTCTGTCCTTGGCAATTTGCCAAGGTGTGGCTTCCTTTTAGACAATTTGTTTATTCAGATGGAGAGAGAGAGCTGAGAGCATTCTATTTATTACCGTGAAACTTCACTTCGCCAAAACAGTATCTTTGTGTAACTTAGAATTCCAACACTGCACACATTTATTTGCTGGCAAAACAATATATCTCAATGCTTTAAGGCATAGGCTTAACAGTCATTTCTTTGCATGCATATTTTGCAGTTCTATTAAATTGAAATATTTTATTAAACAGAAGCAAAGATGTTTTGTTTGTGTTGTTGTTCTGTTAGTGCCTGATGCCAAGTGGTATTAAATGGCTTTTAAATCTGTTAAAGCAGAAAAGTGACAGCCTGCTTCACTCAAGACCTTGGCTGAAGGTTCACAGGCATCATTTCCTTGCAAACTGAACCTGCATCACTGGGTTAGACCTGGGCTTCCTGCTGTATTCTGTAACATGTACCCAATCTGTAGTCGTACGTACAGTAAAATGTCATCATCAGGCTGAAGCTGAACTTGGCGAGGGACACCATCAGGATTCTGTTTCTCCTCTTAGCCTCCACCTGCTGTTTGTCTTCTCATTTTGGGGCAGTTCTCCTTATTCTCTCTCACTGTTCAAATCACTTACCACATCCAAAGGCACAGCATCAATATTAAGGGGCATCACTTTCTTTCTTATTGGGCAACTACTGCAGAAATGGTAAGGGAGACAGCTAGAAAGGTGCTTGGTGTATCATCTGGTCAGAGGAAGGAGGACAAGGAAACCTGGTGGTGGAGTGAAGAAGTACAGGAGAGTATACAGAGGAAGAGGTTGGCAAAGAAGAAGTGGGATAGTCAGAGAGATGAAAAAAGTAGACAGGAGTACAAGGAGATGAGGCGTAAGGCGAAGAGAGAGGTGGCGATGGCTAAAGATAGGGCGTATGGCAAGTTGTATGAGAGGGTGGACACTAAGGAGGGAGAAAAGGCCCTGTACCAATTGGCTAGGCAGAGGGACTGAGCTGGGAAAGCTGTGCAGCAGGTTAGGGTGAAAAAGGATAATGATGGAAACATACTCACAAGTGAGGAGAGTGTGTTGAGAAGATGGAAGGAGTACTTTGAGGGGCTGATGAATGAAGAGAATGAGAGAGAGAAGGTTGGATGATGCGGGGATAGTGAATCAGGAAGTGCAATGGATTAGCAAGCAGGAAGTAAGTACAGCTATGAAGAGGATGAAGAACGGAAAGGCTGTTGGTCCGGATGATGTAGCTGTGGAAGCATGGAGATGTTTAGGAGGGATGGCAGTGGAGTTTCTAACCAGATTATTTAATGCAATCTTGGAAAGAGAGAGGATGCCTGAGGAGTGGCGAAGAGGTATACTGATACTGATTTTTAAGAAGGGTGATGTGCAGAACTGTAGTAACTACAGAGGGATAAAACTGATTAGCCACAGCATGAAGTTATGGGAGAGAGTAGTGGAAGCTAGGCTAAGAAGGGAGGTGATGATTAGTGAGCAGCAGTATGGCTTCATGCCGGGAAAGAGCACTACAGATGCGATGTTTGCTCTGAGGGTGTTGATGGAGAAGTATAGAGGAGGTCAGAAGGAGTTGCATTGTGTCTTTGTGGACTTAGAGAAAGCATATGACAGGGTACCTAGAGTGGAATTATGGTATTGTATGAGGAAGTCAGGAGTGACAGAGAAGTATGTAAGAGTGGTACAGGATATGTATGAGGGCAGTGTGACAGTGGTGCGGTCTGCGGTAGGAATGACAGATGCATTCAAGGTAGAGGTGGGATTACGTCAAGGATCAGCTCTGAGCCCTTTCTTATTTGCAATGGTGATGGACAGGCTGACAGATGAAATCAGCCTGGAGCCCCCGTGGACTATGATGTTTGCGGATGACATTATGATCTGTAGCAAGAGTAGGGAGCGGGTGGAGGAGACCCTGGAGGGGTGGAGGTATGCTCTAGAGAGGAGAGGAATGAAGGTCAGCAGGACTAAAACAGAATAAATGTATGTGAATGAGAGGGAAGACAGTGGAATGGTGAGGATACAGGGAGTAGAGTTGGTGACTCAGTTTAAATATTTGTGATCAACAGTTCAGAGTAACAGGGAGTGCAGAAAAGAGGTGAAGAAGAGTGTCAGGAGTGATTTGTGACAGACAGGTATCAGTAAGAGTGAAAGGGAAGGTCTACAAGATGGTAGTGAGGCCAGCTACATTATATGGGCTAGAGATAGTGGCACAGATGAAAAGACGGGAGGCAGAGTTAAAGATGTTAAGATTTGCATTGGGTGTGATGAGGATAGACAAGATTAGGAATGAGTATATTAGAGGGTCAGCTCAGGTTGGATGTTTTGGAGAGGCGAGATTGCTTTGGTTTGGACGTGCAGAGGAGAGATGCTAGGTATATTGGGAGATGGATGCTGAGAATGGAACTGCCAGGCAACAGGAAAAGAGGAATGCCAAAGAGGAGGTTTATGGATGTAGTGAGAGAGGACATGTAGTTGGTGGATGTGACAGAGCGGGATGCGGATGACAGGAAGAGATGGAGAAGGTTGATCTGCTGTGCTGAGCCCTGATGGGAGCAGCTGAAAGTAAATGATGATTATGATCACTTCTTTTCTTATACTGTGTAATAACATGGGTGATGCCCACTAGCCAGTCAAAATGTGTGATAATTCTGAGGTTTGGTTGAAGATTGAGATTGTGGCTTCAAAACAGGTGGACATCAAAAAGATCCATTATACTCTCTGTATTACGGATCTATTTTAACTGCTTATTCTGACCATGATCTTGCAGGGCCTGGAACCTATTCCGAGCAGCAAAGGTCACAGACAAAGGCTAGAGCACACCTTGAATGGCATTCCAGTCTATCACAAGGCACATTCAGCCAACATAGGAAACTCAGAGGTACCAATTAATCTAATTACATATCTTTGGTTTTTACCTGCAATTCAGAGTACCCAGAGGAAACTCACACAACATGGGAAAAACATGCAAACTCCACACAGAATGGGTGGAAGTGAAATTCAAACCCCCAACTCAAGAGGTATGACTGCACTGTGCAAATCTAACACATTTGCAGATGTGTTTCAATAAAATGAAAAGATAAATAAGCAAACTTACCAAGGACAGATTCAAGATTAGTGAAAACCTGGACAACACAGACCTTGGTCAAGTATGCAGACAACTGACCTCCATCTTGAATTGCATATGCTTATATAGACATATTGACCAAAGGCCCTGAGCCAATACGGAACCTAAATATAGAATGACTGGGCCACTGTCCTGTCTGTATCCTATAAGGGCCCTGGTGATTAGTTAACCCTTGTGAGATTTCCCACCCTACTTTTGATACAGGCTGATCTTGGACATCCCACCAGCTGGCAAGCTGTGAAAATATAGCTGTTCCATGGCTCCTCAGATCATTTTTAGTGTCTCATGGTCTGTATGTCTCTCTGGTGTGCATTTTACTGCTGCTGGCCTACTGAATTTCATGTTCCCTGATTATTCTTTGACAATAAGATAATCCCTGCATCAGCTAAACCTGGATAAAAGTTTGCGTTTGTTCAAATAAATATGAAAGTCATCATGCATAAAGCAATACATAAACTAAACTTGAAAAGGTGCTTTAGAAAAAATTTACAGATTCAGATACTTCCTGTCAAAGAACAATAATGTTAAGAAACAGATGTGATTCTTATTGTAAAAATCAAGCTTCAGTCTTGTTCACCGGTATTGATATTGAGTACTCTTTAGAATCTTAGAGCAGAAAAAACAGCATGCAATAAAAGAAGTTTGAGATCAAAGTGTAGAGTAAGGAAGTTAAATGCATTGTTTTGAAAGCCAACAATCACAGGTCAAAGACAAACACAGGTTGTAACAGTCAAAACGAATACATATGCAATATTCAAATAATAATCACCAAGCAGGATCAGGAGACAGAGAAGATTCTGAAAACCAGTGAGAGCATGCAAAAAAAGCAAAGAAACAAGCTCAATATCTCACAAAGGGTCTAATTTAGGGAGGTCCTTGCATCATGCTTAGTGGAATCAGTGGATATGCTACAGGTGAGCTTAGTTTTCAGGCTGCAGGGGTGCCTGATTGGAAGGATGGGTGACACAACCTGTTTCACTCAAGGCCTTGACTGAAAATATAGACTACTGTTATTTCCTTGCATACTATTTCTTTATCATGGTGTTTGACCTGGGCTTTCTTGGCAATTTTGACATTTTAGTTGAACTCCATCTGTGCATGTATACTAACATGCAATTAAAATGCAGCCAACATGCCGACACTGACCTTGGTGTGGGACAGTTTCAGGATTCTCCTTCTTCCCCTCAGATTTTAACAATTTAAGAAGCAACTGAAATTGTCAGTTATTTAAGGAATCTCTGCAAGTGCAGTTTTAAGCATTTCAAGCAAAGAATTTTTTTATTATGTTATTTGGATAATTATAATGATTGTCTGCAAGTATGTGTAGTTTACAGGAGAGATATTATATTTATTCTGATAATTAAAGATACAATAATTACAGCTATACAGGTTGAGAAGAAGCCTCAATCCTTAAAGCATTATGAGCCAAGGAGCAAATTTGGATGCAAGCATCAATCCCTGGATATATAGTTTAAGGTCTCACTCTAAAAACAGTTGGAAACCACTAAGACCCTGAGTTAAAGCTATACATAGGACTTCACTGACCAGTATGGAGTAGACTCACAATGACTGAGGTGATCGCTATGATTAAACAGAAACATAAATGAGCTGTAGCTGTGCGAAGACTCTGGGGAGGCAGACTGTGAGTCGTCTGGTTGTGGGTTTTCTGCGTTCTCAGAAAACATGTGATATGTTGAGTGACCCCAATGGGTTGCCGTAGGTTGGGGTAGCTCGGGAATGTCGGCTGGGTGAATTAATAATAATAAAAAACATAAGTTTGTGATTGTTCCACCAGTTTGGGAGTCAGGTGTGTTCTTCACTATTGGTGATTAAGTTGGACAAACTTGAAGAGCTTGACTTCAATAGTTTTCAGCAGCTTTCCTCTGCTATCGGTTGTGAGTATAATTAGATAACAATGACATATATTGATGTGTTTTCCATGTAACAAGTTTACTGAATAACCACAGCAACGTAAACCACAAACCACTGAAACCAAAAAAACATGCACAGTATGGAATACAGGCCTACTATTATACAATGCATAAATAAATAAACTTTCTATATCTGTGTACAGAAAGCTAGAGAATGTTGTAAGGTGACTGAACCCCCAACAATTTCTGGGCTCATACACCCACTAAGGTTGGAACTGTTGAACCCATTTGAAGTCCCACTAAGCGAGAAGCACCTGCAGGAAGGCCTTCACACAGCTTCTATTCAGGAAACCCATGTCCTTCTTTTCCTTGCCCAACTGACCCCATGGAATGCTTATATGTAAGAAATATTGGCTCTGTCTATGCAAGTTCTATGGATTTGCATTTTTGGTCTCAGCATGACTGGTACAGTGGTCTTAAAACAGCATTTCACACCATTACAAAAAATATGTCAAATAAGGGAAACCTTGCCATGTTGGAAGGTTCTGCCCCCACTGAGAACAAATGGAACATTCCAATGGGCTATTTATTAGGTTAAAGAGCTGGCTCTTGTTTGTTCTACAGTCACTTCCTTAGGAAAACCCCTGATCAATGGATTGGCAGATTGAAAGGTAACACCTAACACTTTGCCTGAGATTTTAGGAAAGGAACACAACATAGCAGGTGGATTCTCATGTCCCTGTATGATTTTGTATGAGTAGCGTATTTACCATGTGTAACCTGAGTTCCTATTTAATATGGAGTGATTAGCACACTTACCACGTGCTGTCCTCAGTGGCCAGATACTCTGTACCTGGGGCTCTCGCAGGACTTTGTGTTTAGCAAACATACTTTTTGGAGCTTTTATTGATTTGTCTGTAGCCAGGTGCTCTTGCAGTTACTGCTGGGTACTTATTACTAATGCTTGTGTGTGTTGATCTTTGTACTTTGTCTGCCCAGCAACCAAACTATGCTCTGTTTAGTTCTTGTCTGTCTGAAATGGTTAGCTCTGCTGAATTCTTGATGATGATGTTGTTAAGTACTAAGTATTGTGCAATCGATTGTATATATTGTACCAATACAAGAACATAAAAATAGCTGCATTGATAGAATATTGCATTTCACAAGTTCATGTCAAGTTCCAAGTCATGTATCACCATGCAAGACTGTGCAAGTGGAGTCGTATTTTCTGCACAGTCAAGCAAGTCTCAAGTCTGAAAGTTCTGTGGCTTAAGTATCACTCAAGTTCAGTAATATGACTTGAGTCACCCACCTCGAGTCATATAACTCTTCCTCATTCTTATGTCACTTCCTTTACTGCTCTTACTACAA
Source organism: Gymnarchus niloticus (assembly GCA_009936485.2). Lineage (NCBI taxonomy): Eukaryota > Metazoa > Chordata > Actinopteri > Osteoglossiformes > Gymnarchidae > Gymnarchus > Gymnarchus niloticus. The sequence continues at coordinate 7,671 of JAACJT020002253.1, forward strand.
CATTGTCATGTCGTAATGTAGTATACATACGGTGAAGGTTACTTGGTTGCTTTTGTGTTAGCTGTTGACTTTAACTGCTTTGATGTTTCAAATCTTTTTTTGGTGCTCTTCAAAAGGAGCAACGGAAGCTTTACAAGGCTTCATCAGTCCATCCCTAGAAAAATTTGCTTGAGCAAAAGAGTTTCTGACATCATTTGACCAAAGTCGGCAATAGTGCACTCACCATTTTTGTGTAGGGAGTGACTGCCATTTTTGTTTTGCGTGTGGTTTTGGTTCTGTGTTTTGATAGGGAGTTAGGGAGAGGAATTGTCTTGTTTCCTTATTTATTTTTTTGGTCGTAGGTTAAGTTAGCTTTGGGGATTCACTTGTTAGTTTTTCTTTTTGGCCTGCGTCACTCCTGACGATATTTATCTCCAGTGTAAAAATCACATTTGTTATTGTCTGTCACTTTTAAATATATAAAGTCACCATTATCACTACCCATTTGTGTGCTGTTCACCATTTTCGCATCCATTCTGTTACACCCCAACCTTAGACTGTGGGTATCGTAACATCTGGAATCAGAATAGTCTCTCGTGACCAGGATGTGTTTTTGGCTATTGCACCATTATCAGAGTGGGAGTTTGGTAGGGGGCAGGTTACCTTTCACTCAGTCTTATAACTTTCACAAGATAAAACATACTTTGTTTTGTATATTCAAACTATGTGATTAAACCAGGGTTGGGCAGTATTTCTGATGTATGCATTTCAAAAATACTTTCATCAACTGTAAACGTGATGACGTGTCATGCAAAAGGCCTCATTCGGTGTGCTGCTGGATCATTGATATCTGTGATACAAGCAAGGAAGCGATTTCCTCATTTAAATCACAGTAAAACTAGGGCTGTTAAGTGATTAATTTTTTAGAGTTTAATCCCATAACTTGGCAATTAATTGCATGATTGATCACACACCTTGGTGATTAATCACATGATTAATATATGGTCATGATTAATATATGCATATACAATCATGCTGGCAGTCACCATCCTTGGCACGTGGGCGCACGACCCAAGACTGAGGTGGCAACAATATTTATTTATTTATTTATTTATTTATTTATTTAAAAAAAGTGTTGCAAACCGAGTAGTATGTTGTAGCTTTTTCCCCTCTATGAGCACCCCCAAGAAAGACTAAGTGAATGTTTTGGTTTGGTTAGTTAATTTAGTGAATTCTCAGATTAGGCAGACAAAAGCTGTCTCTTGTAAAAATGTTTACTCAAGCTTTTCTTTGGAATATGAAAATTACCACATGCAATACCATATCATATCATGACTTTAAAATTGATGAAAATGCGTTAACGCTTTCACTTTTTCACCCCTAAGTGAAACAGATCTTTCTGATTGTGTTTAGTTTTTATTTTGCTTAATCTTACCTTTATCTGGGTGTTCAGATGAGTATTTGGGGTAAATTGTAGACAGTTCAGAATATTTGATCTTTCGCCTAGTTTCACATTTGTACCATGCCATGTTAAGCTGTGGAAAAACTTAAAAATCAAGGTTCTTTATAGGACATGAAATGAAGGTCGGATGTTCAGTACTCTAGGAAGTAGGATCATGGTGCAGATTGATGTGATTGACTGGTTGCACGTATGACAAGCTAATTCAGCATAAATTTTCAGCAACCCCCATCAAACTGGCACCCTTGACAAACATTTCTGGTTTGCCATTTCTGGGTGCAGCAGCTCCCAGTCCATTTCCAACCGCAGGTTCATCTCCATCCCTGAAAGGTACAGTGTGGTGGTAATGTGAATAAATGTAAGGGGTTCTCACTGCAGTCTTCCACGTACTTAAACCACTGTCCAGAGGTTTTCTCAAGTGCAGACAGATCAGATTCATTTTATTGTTTTGCTATTAATAGGGAAAGGGCTGGAAATACAAAATAACATGGAGACTGTACTGAGGCCGAATACATATTATTGAATTTTGTATCCTGGCCTCCGGGAATGAATGAAGAATCAGGCCTTGTTAATCAATCGGCGCTGAGGGTTAAATTCAAACTTGCAGACCAAGTTGGACTGTAGTGTGGACATACTCAATCTAGAACAGTTTATTCAGATGTCAGTCTCTAGTGATAAATCTGGAGACAGCTCCTTCCAAGAGCCACGTCACCTATGACAGAACCTTCTCCTCTAGTGTCACCAATGCCTACTTCACTGGGTCCTAAGCCCACAAAGACAGGATGAGGTCCCCTTTATAGGGAGGAAGATCTCAGACGTTTGTGTCTGTCTCTGTTGGTATTGTGGTGAAACTGGGCACCCCATAATACAATGTCCTATCCACCTCACAAGAAAGGAAGATTGCCCTGGATCATGAGTAAGGGTGTCTGTCCTTTTATGTAATGTTTCCCATAGTTTACTGGTCCTGTCCTGATTACTAATGGTACCAAGACCATTTCTGTTTCCAAGCTAATTGATTCGGGTAAGCCAGCAATTTTATTGATGTAAAAAGGGCCAGTGATTTGGGAGTGCCCCTGCTTGAGATCCAGCCCGCATTATCAGTTAATGCGCTGGATGGACAGCCCCTGTGGTCAAAGTGTGTTCAACACCCTAACAAATCCTCTGTGTCTACAGGTTAGGATGCTTAATAAAGAGAAGACTCAGCTGCTGGTCATCTCATCACCTAGACACACCCTGCAGATTCAGATTACTTTATTTATCCCCTAGGGGAAATTTTTGAAATGGTCCTGGTCCACCCATGGTTCTACCAACATAACCCTTCCATCTTATGGATTCAAGGTGAGTTAGTTACATAGAGATCAGGGTGCTTGTCCAGGCGTCTGACTTTCAGCGGCAGAGTCAGCCTCATTGAAAGTCCCCACACACCTAGCTATGAGGAAATTCCAGTAGCCTAGCACCACATTCAAAATGTCTTCAGTGCAACCAAGACTTCAACCTTATCACCTCACCATCCCTAAAGACAAATTTACCAATTGTGAATTCCAGAATCTCATGCTGTAGACCAATATATCAAAGAAGCTCTATCCCTAGGAATCATCAGACCTTCTACTTCCCTTACAGTATCCAGGTTCTTCTTTACAGAAAAAAGGATGGGGGCCATTGACTCTGCATTAACTACCAGGCCATAAATGGCATCACAATCAATTTTTCCTGCCCTCTTCCATGTATTCCAGCAGCGCTGGATCAGATAAACTAAGCCACTACTTACACCAAGCTGGATCTATGAAGTACCTATAACCTTGTTTGCATTCAGGAAGGAGAAAAGTGTAAAACAGTATTTATCACCATTAGGGGCCACTACGAGTATCTTTATGTCTTGTCCATGCTCCAAACTGTGTTTCATCGATATATTCAGAGACATGGTAGTCATAGGGCACAAGGCTGGGGTACACCCTGGATAGGATGCCAGCTAATCACAGAGCACTTGCATGCACACAGTTTCACACATGATGGGCAATTCAGAGACACTAATTAGCCTAATAGCATCATCTTTATTTTATTAACCTGTATTTTTATTGGTGGCAACCCCAGGTTTTTGCTTTTCAAATGTGCCCCTCCAACAGAACAATTGGCCCCGCCTATCTGCCCCCTCCTCCACACTTACTTGAAATAGTCCAGAACCTCCACTGAGTACAGGATGGCAGAACAGCCTCAGGCTGACTAAAGCCCAAAGCTGGGGAGAACCCTGGATGGGATACCACACATATGCACAAGTCAAGAATTAAAATTGAAAAAGGAAATTGACAAAAAACGTCATCCACTTTGATTTTAATTCATTAGCAGACTTTCTTTGCCATTGGGACAGAAACACCACCATCTCAGTGGCAATGATGGCAGAATTTGGGTGGATTGCAATGTCACTGGCAGCCCCAATCATCTCCCTGGCATCCACAAACTCTACCTCCAGGTCCTCGAACACCATCCTCTGAGCCAGGTTCTGCAGGTATCCGTGCCAGTCGCTGAAACATACTAGTTCTGAGGAGAGTTCCCTGGTGTTCTCCAGGTTGATGAAGATCCGAGTCTCATGACTGTGGGCCTGCAGCGTTTTGATGGCCCTGCGCAGACTCAGCAAACTGCATACAATTACAGAGGCAGTCGCATGCTAGCCACCCAAGGTATGCATTTAAGGGTTGACTGTGTAATCTGTAAAGTTAGTTTCTCCATGACAGGCCAACAGATCCACAGGGCAAAGGGAGGATGTAACAGGTTGATTTTATTGGCCTCCATGAGGCTGAGGCTAGAAAGTGGTCTGAAAAACTTACAAACCAGCTTTTTAGTTCACTACCTTAAACAGGTAAAACTGTAAACCCCCTTCCAAACACATATACTTTTTTTTCCACAAACTTGCTTAATGCTCTTAATATAATTATTTATTAAAGAGCCCCCCACCTAGTGTCACCCCCCTGCAAGGCATTCTTTCTTTAATAGTCCATCCTACTTCCAACAGCCATCCAGTACAGGGGCAGAGGGCGGCCAAGAGCTTATCACAGGCAGTCTAAGGCACAAGGCAGTGAAATACACTGCACGAGATGCCATAGACATAGAATGGAGGGGGGATTGAAACCGCTAGCCCTGGAGGTTTGAGACACCAATGCAACCTACTAAGCCACTGTATGACCCTGTGTAATACTGTAATGCATACATTTTTATGAAGTTATGTCAAATATACCTGACAAAACATTCTGCAAAATGGTTACTTGGTGACATTGCATTGTTAACAAGGCACATGAAAAGAAAAGCTAATTCAGTTAAAATATTTTTCAATTCAAATTAACAAAAAACTGTCTTTCAGGTTGGCCATAGCAGATTAACAGGCTTTCTTTGACAGTGGTCTGATACTGGCACCCTATGGAGTATGACATAGATGGGATAGAAACAGC
>JAACJT020002255.1:0-12543 GCA_009936485.2 Gymnarchus niloticus
AATGAGAGGGAGGACAGCAGAATGGTGAGGATGCAGGGAGTAGAGTTGGTGAAGGTGGATGAGTTTAAATACTTGGGATCAACAGTTCAGAGTAACAGGGAGTGTGGAAAAGAGGTGAAGAAGAGAGTGCAGGCAGGGTGGAGTGGGTGGACAAGAGTGTCAGGAGTGATTTGTGACAGATAGGTACCAGTAAGAGTGAAAGGGAAGGTCTACAAGATGGTAGTGAAGCCAGCTATGTTATATGGGCTGGAGACGATGGCACTGAAGAAAAGACAGGAGGCAGAACTGGAGGTTGCAGAGTTAAAAATGTTAAGATTTGAATTGGGTGTGACGAAGATGGACAGGATTAGGAATGAGTATATTAGAGGGTCAGCTCAGGTTGGACGGTTTGAAGACAAAACCAGAGACGCAAGATTGCATTGGTTTGGACATGTGCAGAGGAGAGATGCTGGGTATATTGGGAGAAAGATGCTGAGGATGGAACTGCCAGGCAAGAGGAAAAGAGGAAGGCCAAAGAGGAGGTTTTTGGATGTAGTGAGAGAGGACATGCGGTTGGTGGGTGTGACAGAGCGGGATGTAGAGGACAGGAAGAGATGGTGAAGGTTGATCCGCTCTGGCAACCCCTCATGGGAGCAGCTGAAAGTGAATGATGATGATGATGATGACTTTGTTATTGACTGGGTGTAATGGCATACAGGAGGGACTTTCTTTGCTAATCATTTTTAATAGAAGTATTATGTCAGTGGGCAGCATGGTAGCTGAGTGATTAGCACGTCTGCCTCAGAGCAAGAAGTTTCTGGGTTTGACTCTCAGCTGGGGCCTTTCTTTGCGGAGTTTGTGTGTTCTCCCAGTGCCTGCGTGGTTTTCCTCCAGGTACTCCAGCTTTCTCCCACATCCCAAAAACATGTTCTAGGCTAATTGGCTGAACTGCAAAATTATCCATTGTGTGTGGGTGTCAGACTAGCGACCCATCCTAGTGAAACTACAAGCACTTAAGAGTGCTTGTTACCCTATATGGCATGGGAGGATCTAAGTAATTATGTCAGAGACTGACTAATTATCAGAATGGCCAATTATATCAAATTTGTCAAACATTCAATTATGTAAAAATACTCAAAACAAGCAACATTATCTTGTCATGTAAATGTGGCACACACTGCCTGTGCATATATTGCCTTAAGCACTTCAGCACAAAATCCCACCACCCTCAATTAAGGGGTGAGGGCCCTCAATAAGAGAAACCCAATACAGCTAAGTTTCCAACTAAACAGAAAACATGGATGGCAAATGATCTGGCAGTAATATCAAAATTGATTTAAATCACAGTTAAGCACTGTTGCAGCATACAAAAAGGATCGTCACTTGCTATAAATACCTTTTACTCCCAAAACAAGGCCATGAACTAGACCCGCTGGTTACCAAAATGAGGTTACAACCATACCAAATTCAAAACCAAAAAGGAGATACAAGTAATAACAAAAAGTGCAAATTACAATGGAAGCACATTGTATAAATCAAAATACATACAAGCCTGCTCACTTCAGACTAAAGAAACCAAATTTATTGCTTGCATCACAAAACCCTCTGGTCAATAAACCAGTCTAGGATCACTTTAGCACAGCCTTCTACACTGTGAACTAACTCATTATGGACCACATTAAGTCTTAAAAAACTACCTTTAATTAAAAAAAAAAAGTTACGTACCCCCCCCAAAAAAAAAGCAAAGAAAAATACACAGAGAAAAGTAAGAAGAGTAAAGCGAAAGAAAAATAGTAGCTGAACTGTATTTTACTGGAGCTGGTTACTCTTAATTCTGGAACGTGGCCCTAAAGGATTCGCCGTAGATTGGATCTGTTTTAACCCGTCCGCCAAATTAATCACAACCTGGCATTAGTGAGGAGTGTGTTAGTTCACATTATTGTGCTCCACAGGCGTACAGGCTTGAATACATTAAGGCTGGCCTCGCCAAAACTGCTAAGAAGCATAATACAATAATGCTGCTTGTTTGTTTGCTGAACCGCCAAAGATCGTTTCATATTCAAATATTCGCGCGCACTAACCCTGACGTAATATACACGTCCGCTGACGTTAGTTCAGATGCGACTACATTGCTCGGTCCTAGTGCCCTACCCTTCACACAAAAATATTCTTTATACTATAATAAAGAGATCATATTATATCTCGTTTAAAAACAACTTATAATATATATATATTAAAAAAAAATACTAGCAATAGAATTGACTAAGGACTAAAGGCAAGTACCTTCCCCAGAAGGTAGATTTACATGTGAAGCTGAGTACAGTGCAGTCTCTTGTCCAGATTGAGCGTGGTAGTATGGTTGCATGACGGCATGGTTCAGCGCAACACAGACACACAAGCTCACCTCCCTGCAGCCCACACACAAGGCTGCATAAACAAAAGGTCCTCTCCACCCACGAACATGGTCTGCTAATGTCAATTCACATCTTTAAATGGAATCAGAGGAAGTAACAGAAAGATATTACAGCAATGTGTGGGTGGAGATGGAAATGCTGACTTCTGGCAAGACTTTCTTCTGTCTTGTCCTAGTTAGATATAGACTCACACAAAAAAGATGGCGCTGACACAAAACTACTGTATATGCTTACCTACAGACTCGTCTGTGTCTTCCTGTCTTGATGTGAACACCCCCCATCCCAAAGAAATAAATAGCTCTGGTTTATTGGTTCAGTCTTCCAAAGAATGAAATTGTAAATATTCTCCTCAAAGTCTTACAGTGTTTTTAATGTGATTGTACAGTATGTACACTTCTGAGCAACAAATGCCTGTGGTTACACGTATTTAAAGAAAAAAAAAATTTATCTGGAGGATAATGTCAACTGCCAGAAAGCTTCTCTCTCTGCTAGCATATTGTGGGCTCCCTGCTGCTGACTTGTATCCCCTGGCCTGGGAATATTAACAATGGTGCAACTTGCAGAGTGTTAGAAGGGGCTCTGTCCTCTCTGTAGTTTAACTTAGGAGGACCGGCCCATCATGTGATGGGCAAATGCCTGGGCCACAGATGGCAGAGGAATGTGATCACTTCCCCACCTGTCAGGCTGGGCAGGCCTGAAGTCACATGAACAGGATGTGGTAGGATGCAGCATGGCAGGACACTGGGGGGATGCAAATGGTTTTGAGACAAAAAATGCATGGTGCTGCTGCCTGTTCAGGGCCCCCACTGCTGTGCAACCCACTTGGGTCCATCCACGTGGTGAAGGACATTGACAGAGGGATGGTGATCAATAGCAAGCAAAGCGAAGTAGCTATATTTGATGCAGCGGCATGGAGGGTTGCCCACAGAGGAAGGTTGCTCAGGCAGAGGGCCATACAAGTGGAATTGCACTAGCAGGGAGGAAATTGATGTATAGCAGCACCCCCTAGGCTGATGTCTATCTCCTGTGAACGCGGACTGTACTCTCCAATTAACAGGTAGTTTCTATCCTGCTTCTTCTGGTGTTTCCCTCCTGCAGAGTGGTGTTCAACTTTGCAGCTCCAGGGGGCACACTGGAATGTGGGGGGTGAGGTAAAGTGTCAGAATGGCAAAGACATGCAAGGAACTCACTTAGCCCCCTCTAATTTTTCAGACAACTTCTTGCAGGCGGAGTCATCATTACTATATTGCCATGCTTGTCAAACTCACAGCTTGAACCAATGACATTGTCACATCCAACTTTAATGCACTGGCCTTACAGAAACACACACGTACATACAGATGGAATCTGGGCTACACAGTGTCCCATCAGTCATCTGAGGAGAGAAATCCCCTGCTGTGATGTATCTGCTTCACTGTACATCGCTTTGGCCAAAAGAATCAGCTAAATAAATAAAGGTAACCATAAAATCCATCTGCAAGACACAGCAGTTTTATGATAGGCCATTGGTCAGATATTGTATTGTTCTATATTACTGTCTATTGACCAAAGGGGGATATATTTACTATGTTCAGTTTAGAAAAACATAGCAGTGCTGTAAACTCTTGGGTGGTCTCTGACATGTCAGTAAAATATCAATCTTTATTTATATAGCACTGTTTCAACTACAGGATTTACAAAGTGCTTTACAGGCATTGTAAAAAGTAAAGAAATAAAAAATTTAGAGAATTCAATTTTATTTCCTATATAGCACCTTTAACAGGAAGCGCTGTCACAAAGCACTTTACATAGTCCCAGGCCTGGAGTCCCCAGAGAGTAAGCCGAAGGTGACAGAGGGCAAGGAAAAACTCCCTCAGAAGGAAGAAACCTTGGGAGGAACCAGACTCAAAGGGCAAACCCATCCTCCTTAGGCCAGCACCGGGCAGGACAAATTAATTAATACAAATCAGAAGAGATACAAAAGAGCAAATCCTGTAATAGTCAGGGGGACAACAGGGTCTTGGAGATTGCAGTCCAGTGATCAGAGCAGGCTTAGTAGGCAGCAAGCTGGTCAGCCAGGACAGCTGAAGTAGAGGGAGGGCACGGTAGGCCAGCAGATGATATGAGGATCTCTTGAATCCGAGCCTCCCAGGAAAGCACCCCATATGAGGGGGGGCACGGGGCAAAGACAATGTGTGAGCAGAGCAGTGATTTAAGGTGGCAGAATAATGGGCAATAAAAAATTAAAGTAGCAAGGGCCCCGGCATGACTATATATGCCAGCATAACTATGAGGGGGAGACCAATGGGGACACAGGTATGAGGAATTCTTGAACGCCAGCACTCCAACAACACACAGTATATGCAAAGAAGGAGTGACAGCACTGACAGAACAGTTCATCCAAAGTCAATGGCACTGATCCCCACCCAGCTCTACACCTCAGCCTATAGTTGGGAAGTGAGTAGTTACCTAAGGTCTCTGTAAGCTAGACTGAAGAGGTGTGTTTTAAGCCCTGACTTAAAGATGGAGAGTGAGCCAGATTCCTGCACTGCTGCTGGAAGACCATTCCACAGCTGTGGAGATCTGTAGGAGAATGCGCTGCAGTCCAACCTAGCTTTGTTTACGCTTGGAACTAATAAATAACCTGCCCCCTGAGAGCGAAGCAAATGGGGGGAGTAATCTGTAATCTGCAGAGAAAGTCAGAAATTTAAAATAAGATTAAAAGCATGAGTGTAAAATTAAAGATAAATACAGAGAAATAAATAAATATCAATGTCCCCTGGGAAATGGGGCAGGACAGGGTCTCGGAGACTCCCAACCCAGGTCTGCAATTATAGGTCTTGCTCAGTCTTGATCCCTATCCCCGGACAGAACCTCAGATTTGGATCCCCAGCACCGATTCTACTGCCAGTTCCTCACTGGTTTTGGTCTCCGCCCCTGGGTCTAACCAGACCAGGTCCAACCAACAGTGGTGCTGCTGTCACTGGTCAAACCCACCCCAGTAAGCTTTCACGGCTCACTCCTCCCGGTCACAATACACATACATAAAAGTTTAAAATTAGAAAGTAAATACACAAGGGGAAAAAAAACAATAGATCAAATAAGTTAAATCAATTACTCATCAGATGTTATTTGCCACATGTTGTTAAATGCAATGGTGAACAAGTGTGTTTTCAGCCTAGTTTTAAAAGTACTAAGAGAAGCAGTAGCTCAGGTTTTCAGGGAGAGAGTTCCAGACTTCGGGACTGTGGTAACTGAAAGCTGCCTCCTCACTTCTCAGATGGATTTTGGGAATGGGAATAAACTGTCTGCTAGGTCCAACAAAAGCAGAATGGAGGAAGTGAACTGGCTGAGCACAGTGCTGCCTCCGTCTTCAATGTCTGGTGTTACTGACGTAATCATGTGAGTAATCAGGATGCTGTAATCTGCAGAAATGAGGGATGCTCTCTAGTCCTCTACATCATGACTGTGCTTCTGGCAGAATTTACATGGCAGTTTGATGTATACGTACAGCTGCCTTGCATATCACCTTCGTCTGGAGGACAAAGTAGCTGTTCCCCTTGGTTTGACATACCAGCAGACAGTAGTTGTTGTGGGAGACACCTGCAGACTTAGGACCTCACTTCAATGTTTCACTAGACCCATCTTATAAGACAGACTAAATATTCCTGTGGGCGATGAACTGCTCTGCACCAACCAACAGACCTATTGAGAGACCGAGAGGGAGAAGGAGCGGGTGGGAGAGAGGGTAAGACAGAGGGTGAGTAGGAGGGAAAGAGTTTAACAGATGCCTCATCGGTAGGAGGCATTAGTAGATTGCTGTGAGCATCATTCAGTACTATAGAGTGCTTGCTGGGGTTATGGTAGCAGAAATTACTACTGCTGTTGAGGCAGCCCTGAGTGCTGTAGGACTGGTTCTACATCCTTTTGCACAGATGGTAGTCATGCTCTTTTTTGGTGTGGGATAATCACACTTCAAACAAGTACAACACCCTTTTGCCACGGGTGTATGAATAGTGAGCCAATTGGCCACAAATCTCACCTGCCATGTACAGGAGTTTGTAATTGGCAAATAACCATCAATAACAGTACTGACCAATCACTTGTAGCCTTGTAGAATGCTGACTAATCAGTGATTCAATGGAACTCTAAAAGCTGCATGGTGGATACTCAGATAAAGACTGGAGCCTTCCTGATTGGATTAAAAGCTGCTCACATTCAAACAGCCTGTGTGGCACCAACCGATGAGACAAGGTGCACTGTGGTCTGGTAGATGTGCTAGTTCTGGCCTCAGAGCTCTACACAAGCAGTGCTGAGCCAAAATTATGTCACGAGTGTGGCGGGAAGCACTCTGAGGCATGTGGAGAGGTGACAAATGTTTATCCTCCGACAGTGAAATGCCCACTCAAAACACAAGGACCACAAGGGATCACAGGCAGGAGCCACCAATGACTAAACTAGGGAACACAGGACTGGGAAGCACTTAATCATTCTCCTTATTAGTCTTGTTATAAACAGGTGTCTTGTTAGGCCATGAGAGGGAAAGAAGGTGCAGGGAATGACAGTACCCCCCCCCCCCAAAAGCATGAGCTCTGGGCACAAAGAACATTCAGGGCTGGAAACAAACAGAACATCAGACAACTGAACAAGACCAGACAAAGGGCAGCATGAGGGGCATGGAACAGACCAGGGCAAAACCAGGGACCGAGACAAACACCCAACAAGACATGGCAGACAAGTAGAAGAACCACAAGGACAGAGACAACACAGGCCAGATAAGGTGGTCCCCTGGACCCTGATCCAGGTCCACCCAGATGGAGAAGGTCTAGAGGGGCAAGGCAGTACTGAGGACCCCACAGGTCCAGGACAGGAGCTGGACCACACCACAGGGACATCAGAGCCCAAGATCAGGCATCTACCTCAGATCACATGCCCCCACTGGCTTTTTCTGGAGATGGAGACCCAGCTCACCCTCCTCCAACCCCATTGACCACACCAAGGCTTCACCCTGGGTCAGGGCTGAGGTTGAGCCCCAGCAGGGACCCAAGAAGTAGGGTTTAGGGCAAGGCCCAGAGGGTCCCACTCCAGTGGGGCATCCTGGGGAATCAACCCAACCTGGCCAGGTTGGGGCCAAGGGGTCTGGTAGTAGCCCAGACAGCTCCAGGAGGCACTGGCAGGGGGACTTCAGGAGGAGCCACCAGCCAGACTGTAGCAGGGGGGCACCAGCTAGACAGGAGGAACAGCCTCCTCAGGACTGGGACCCCAGGGCACAGGCAAGGCAGAGGTCTCTCCCACACCAGGAGCCTCTCCTGGAGCAGGCAGAAGCCTAGGCCATCTCCAGCACTTGCACTTCCTCTGGCTGCAGACAGCAAGGGCACCAGCCCCAGGCTATAGGGACCCAGCAAGTGGATTAGTAGCCACACACAATCTCCCTTGCCTCTGCAAGCAGAGGCAAGACATCCTATGCCTCATGGGGATCAGAGTCAGGGGTAAGCCAAGAGAGCATCTGCTGTGCCAAGCAGAACCAGGCCCTGGCCTCAGGGGCCCACCAGATCACAGGGCTAGTCCTCAGCTCCAAGAGGGGGGGGGGGAAATCCACTGTGAGAACACCCAGTACAGGCCACTCCTTTCTCCCCAAATGTCAGGGCACCTGAAGAATCCAGTCAGCCAGGTGCAGAGTAGGACACAGGCAGGGAGGAGAACCCATGAATTTGGGTTCATTGTAGAGTCCAGTCATTCTGTCACAAGCATGTAGGGAAGCACCCTGAGGCAGGCAGAGCAGTAACACAAAGCTTTATTCTCCAACAGTGAAATTCCCAGTACTCAAGGCACAATTGGGGTGACATCAATGACTGGACTGGGAAGCATTTTAAAATGAGACTAACAAGGAGACGATTAACAGGCGTGTCTCGTTAGGCCACACTAGGGAAAGACAGAAGGGGCAGGAAATCAGGGCATGACAGTAGTACTGCGATCCCTCTCCAGATGTCAGCAAACACTGCTGCTGCTGCTTTTCACCGATTCTGGCAAATCCTCTTGGAGCTCAACCAGCAGGCAGTCACTTATAGTTTAGAGTCAGAGGTCAAGGTGTTACTTAAAACTAAGTTCTCTCACCATCTTGAGCAGTGCATTTGTTTGGTACATTAAAAATATCCCAGCAAAGGCTTCTGATATGTTGCACATGCTTAAGCCGGCCATATACTTCAAATGAAAAAGACACAATTCACCCGACATGCAATGTGCATTGTGCTGAAGTAAAAAAAAAAAAACTCGGTGTTCACTGTGGTGAACACACCATTTTGTGCAGGCAGGCAATCAGAATTTCGGTGCTTCCCAGAAGACCACCCTCTCTGTAAAACTCGTCAAAAAAAAGTTACCGGTTGTGTAACCGGATCACAGTTTTGCAAACAAAATGAATGAACACTAGAGAAAACTAGTCAGGCTTGTTTGTGGATATCCACATTTATACCACAGATGATGGCAAGGCTTCAAAGACATAAGAATTAGTATTTTATTTTTAATTTTCCAAAAAATTGCCACATTTGGAGAGAAAGTCCCAAAATTGTGCAAAATCATTGTTTGTCCTCTTCTGTTGGTAGGATGAACTACACAATGTCTAATTAAGTATACCATATTTTCTGAAGAATAAACTGCATCGGAGTATTATACAACTCCAAGGCCATTATTTGTGGAAAAAACAGATTTTGTTCATATATTACCCACACTGCTATATAACCCATGGGAAGGTAAAAAAATGTAAACAAATAGATTCTGGCTTGAGATCTTTTTGACAAAATATTACCAATATTTGTTGTTGGAACCCTGGCAAATAGAGAAGAAGAATTAGATGTAATGAAAATCTCCCTGATAATAATTTATTTAAATTAAATTAAAAACGCGAATTGTGATTCTGGCATGCTTTTGCAATTGGCTTGAGTATGTGACATGGCAGAGACCTTGTAAAACATTCCAAGCTAAATTAAACTGGTTACGGCAAAAATTTCCTGACATATGCAAGTGTGATTGTTGAGCTTGTTGGTTCCGTAGGTAGATCTGAGCTTGTTACCGGTTCATTTTGACTAATAATCAGCACCAGAATGGCCCGCCAAGCCGAACATTCTAACATATACTACATGTAGAAAGAGCTATACCACTGCTGTTAAACTGGAAGCTATAAAACACACAAAAGAAAATGGTAACCATGCAACTGCTGGCCGGTACAACATTGACAAATCCCTGGTTTTTGAGATACAGGTCTAACAGGGATGAGATAACAGCAAATGCTAAGAACCACGAGTCTCGCTTGTGAAACATTAGACTCGACGTGTATAAGCATGTATGAAAAAATGTCTACAAAAATACGAGACAAACTGTGCACCATATTGGTTCAAAACGAGATAGAGCATTTTGCTTTTCAGTATGGACGACTGAGTGGTGACTGTAGGCATGAGGTAAAATTTGCAGGATCTCTTTTCCTGACAAACTCACTCCTGTGGTTCTTTCCTGATATTTTTTGTTTATTCAAGTATTTCAGAAAAAAATCCACGCATTACGCACATATTTATATAACCTGCTAGATCAGTTCTGAGAAAAAAAAAGAGCAGGTTGTATTATATTTTTATGGTCATTCTTTTTTGTGTGTGTTTTGGCATAGTAGTTAACTGTTGATTTACTGTGTAGCAAACTTGCTTTGCATTTCATCAGCAGTATTATATGTAACGCTCTAATTGTACTAATACAATACTAATACAATAGCATTTTGTCACTTTTATACTTCGGTTAAGTCATCAATGGAGTTTAAGCGCTGTCTCATATGGTGTTTCCAGTTGAGTTACACAAATTTCTGGATAGCTGCCATTATTGTTGGTGGTACTGGTGGGTGACTCATCTTCCTACTTTAATGGATGTGATTGGTTACATAGCAAGTTTCATTGCTTAACTCGTTAGGTACTCAGGTGACAAAACTACAAAGAACCCCTGTTGCACTAATTTACAATCTTCATTATAATTTATATTGCAGCATTGACCAAATATTAATAAAAAATAATATTTTTTGTTATTATATTGTCTAAATAAGAGTGTCATTGTGTTTTTGGGATCTACTTTGGCCAACTTCTGTTTCCCTGTTACAAAATTGCGAGCAAAAGTCCAACTAACGATCAACATTGAAAATAATGAATGGGTTGTTTCACTTGTTAATTTCCAAATGAGATTACGCACTCAATAAGTAATGACCGATCTTAACTGCGAGATAGTGAAGTACTTAGTGTTACGAAGCTTTCAGGAAATCCACCCGAGATTCCCCAGACACACCATGTTATAACCATTTGGATCATTGGCCCCGTTAGAAAATGCATAACTTATATTTTTGTCCTGTCCCTCACTCAGCACCTTTTGGTCCACAATTTTCAAATCACCTTCTGAGATAATTGGCAAATCAGTACAGAATAATGCTTTAATTGTTTTATTTGGAGTTATGCCCCAGTCACTAAACTTTACTACCTTGGAGACAGACTTTATAGTGTTTGTCATGTTGCTGGCCAGACAGTTGATTCTGTTAAGATGTAGTCAGCAACTTCCCCTGCCCATTCTTACCAGATAAAGGAGGTGTTGTATCATGCCAAGCTGGAGAAAATTAGGCACATGTTTAAGGGCTCCACAAATCATTTTTAATATAGTGTGGAATCCCTTTTATATACACATGGCAAAACTTAAGCTCTTCGATGACCAGAGTTAATTTTATACAGTATACAGAAAACATTGATTTCATATTGGGCTGTGCTTCTTGCGGACTAGCCTCCTCATTTCAATTTTGTCATTTCATTTTCTTCTACGTAAACGTACTTCCTACTTTATTTTTTTTATAATCTGACTTTCAGTTCGATTTGACTTATGGTATGTATCACAACTGCACTGAACTGTATTTTTTCTTTTTTCAAATCTTTTCTATTTTTTGTAAAATGTTGAAAATTTATAAATAATGTTTTAAAGTACATAACTTGAACGAAATTTCTGAATAATAGCCAGGTGTTTTGACCAGAGTTCACGATATGTAGTGAGAGCTGCATTTTACCTCTGAAATATGACAAACGTTCTGACAAAAAATGTAATTGAGAAGTTGGAGATGTTTAACAGGTGGCAAAGATTAAAAAAGAATTCCAAGAGCAAAACTGAAACCCTTGAAACATTGTTTGCTGCTCATATGGATACGCTATAGCCACGATCAAAATAGCTGAAGACATTTTCTTAAAGATCAGTGTGGACCCTCATCATGTTATATGAGACAGGTTGACAATGCTTTGACTAAAAAAAGAAACAAATCTAAAGTCTCAATAACACAAAGAACATTTGGTGATAAGACCAAGTCAGAAAAAGACTAATTATCTGTTACTTGTAAAACCAACCTTGCAGCAAAGGAAAGTCCGAATATGTATTTATAAATTTAGACAAGCATTCATATAGTGAGAAAAATGGGGACGTGGTACAGGAAACGCTACTGGTCTTTTGAATTGGATCTGTCACCAAGGGACGCTTTACTGCTTGAGCTGAGTGAAATGGCAGATCGTCACCCTTGACCCGATTACAAAGCTGATTCTCTTCGGAAGTGTTTTTTTTCCAAAGTAACCATCTCTCACGTAATCTAATTTTACACCATGAAAATCATTGTTTTGTAACACACTATACATGAAAATGTATACGTTTTCTTGTTCTGTTGTGGTTTTTCTTGCAACAAAGAAGCTTGAGACTTGAAGACCTGGTCTGAAGATGGCAAACTTTGTTGCTAACAACAAAGTGAGTCAGTTCCAAAAACAAGGCTGGAACATAACCAAAAAACGCAAGTCTCGTGTCTCTCTTTATCCAACTTCTTATCTATTGTCCCACGTCCTGGGGGTTTCTCCAAAGACCAGACCCTGGCCCACTTGCCAGGTCTTCAGCATCCCACTACTATTATTTATGTCTTAGTGCCCCAGTACCTTTCTTTGGGATCTAACGGTAGCATTTTACCTTGAGTGTCTTGTTTTTTTTAAAAATGCTTTAACACATTCCACAGTGTGTGTGGCGCAAGGGTCTGCTAACTGTTTCCAACCCAGACACCCCAAACAGCATCCTGACTTTTATGACCACCTGTCGTCCTAATGGACTATACATGATTTACAAGATTGTTTCACTT
>JAACJT020002256.1:0-12539 GCA_009936485.2 Gymnarchus niloticus
AGCGTCACATCAGCACCGACGAAGGCTACTGTTTAACATCAGCGTCACATCAGCACCGACGAAGGCTACTGTTTAACTCGCATAAAGAAATCCCGGCTTTGTCAAACCGCCTCCATTGTCACGTCGGACACCCAGTGCATTTGTAAAAGGCATCAGGCGACACTCACTGCTTGAACATGGCCTCCATGTCTTTGATCTGCCTCCTGGAGAACTCCTTGAACTCGGTGTAGGGGTTGAAGACCTTCCTGGCGCGCTGATGCTCCCCGACGCCGTCGTTCATCTCCCCCCGCCGGAGCAGCTTGGCTCCCAGCTCGGCGTCAGCGTTGGCGGTGCTCGGCTTCTCGGCGCCGACGACCGGCGGCTGCTCTCCGATCTGCAGGCGCCGACTCAGCCTGGTCGTCAGCTCGTCGGAGGCCATGGCTTTCGGAATGCTGGTACCGGGATAAGTGGTTAAAAAAAAAAAAAAAGAAGGGAAGAGAAGAGATCAGCTGCTACGGATGGAGAAAGTGGTCCATACGGGTCCTCGGGGAGGCCAAGTGCGATGCTGGCTGCCGCTCGGGTTATGATGAGCCCAGCTATATTCGTACAGTACAATAAAGTAATTCAAGATGCCCTTTTCTTAAAGGGACACACACCACGCCTCTCAGAGACACGTAGAAAGCCGCACACTGCACACTACACACTACACACTGCACACTGCACACTACACACTGCACACCACACACTACACACTGCACACTACACACTATACAGTACACACCTCACACTACACACTATACAGTACACACCGCACACTATACACTACACATTGCACACTACACACCGCACACTACACACTATACACTGCACACTACATACTGCACACTACACACTACACACCGCACACTATACACTGCACACTACACACTACATACTGCACATCGCACACTACACACCGCACACTACACACTGCACACTGCACATCACACACTGCACACCGCACACTACACACTATACACTACACACTGCACACTGCACACTAAAAACACTACACACCACACACTGCACACCGGACACTACACACCGCACACTGCATCAGCCCTGCCTCTTCCCATCCTTTATGCACCTCTGATGTCAAGGAATTCATTCGTCTCTATTTGCTGTCATCTCTATTTCATAGTTTTTTTTTCCCCCAACATTCACACTTATTTTTAATTTTCATTTTTACTGATTGCTTTATGATTATAGAATGCCCTGTGCTTAATAGGAATTGATGGATTAATGAATATTAAATTAAAATGCATCTCATCTGGCCAGATTATAAATACACAGTGTGTCCCTGATCATCTTTGATCAGATTCCTTATGATCTACACATAATCATATTACTGCTGATGTGTTGACATGTGACTCTCCATTCCAGTCATATAGCAGCGATTTTAAGTAGAACTGACCGTCTCCGATCAGCTGACATCACTACAACAAAATGGAACAGACAAAGCGAACAAAAATTCTCACCAGATTCGATTACTCGTCTAAAAAAATGTAATGCAACGTAATTAAACCTAAAAATCGCGGTACAATTACAATTACGATTCCTTCAGTTGGTTTTTGTGTAAAGCGACCTCGTCAGGAGGAACTGCATACTGCAGCCTCCTAATTACGCCTATTATTATTATTATTATTATTATTATTATTGTTGTTGTTGTTGTTGTCATTATTATTATTATTATTATTGTTGTTGTTATTGTTGTTCTTCTTCTGCATATGGCATTCGTGTCTGTATGTATTTAAAACGTGTTAATGATTATATTTTATGACCAAACAGGAGAAGGGGAACCCAATCTGCCTTCCATCCTACTCCCTACCTGAGTGCCTGTGCCTTTTTTCTTCTGTGAATATGATGTAATGCAATTACGCAACTTGTGGAAATTTCCTGGGTAAGGAGGCGGGTGGTTTTAAGGTAGTCTGACAGCATGAGAGCAATTTAATAACAGTTATTTAAAAACAGCTATGCATCACAATGGTGACAAGTCAGAGGGGACCATATCATCTGCCTTAAGTTCTATATAAGACGTATCTATAGGGTACCTGAAGGTATATGACTGCCCTGCCACATTAAAGAACACTGCAACTGCCTTTCAATGTGCTGTACTTCATGCATATGATTAAACTTACAATACTCTTATAATATAGTTTAATATAAACCATCATCAGGAAGTTCCGATTTCACATTTAAAAGCCGTATATACTTATTCCAGTTCATATACTGTATAGCCCAGGTAAGAAAGTATCTGTTGCATTTACATGTAGAACAGTAAAAGTCTGCTTTTTTTCAGCCAGTAACTTTGTACCGTCACACAGTGATGTAAAGGCCAGAAAAAACAGCTGGAATCGCGTTGTCCAGAAACAAGAATGGTGCCGCCACGACCTTAGAAGTGTTTTGCTGATTGGTGTTTAGCTGGGTTCAATGTGAGCTCAGCAGAGTCACTTAGGTTTTAATCGTAGAGAGTCTGCAGGTAAGCAGGTAATCAAATTAAACCAAACAGCTGAAGCTCTGACAAGAAACTTGTGTCAATTCAAAACATATACCAACAGTGACTTTAATACCAAACTGACAAATAACTACATGTGTATGGCATAAAGAATTTTAAGGTAAGAATGTCATTGTACTGATGTATAATGACAATAAAACTTTACCTAATGAAGAATTTTAGAACGTATGAATAATATAACACCAGCAAGAAAAGCTATAGGTCAGAATTTCAAACAGAGCCACATCTGGGTTCCTGCTTCCTGTGGGGTTGATGAAAGCCTCTCTCAGCATGGGGACATGTACAGTGTCCCCTTTGAAGTGGACAAGCAAGACTGAAAGAATCAGGAGTACGAAACTGAATTTACCAAAGGCCGGCTGAAGAAACACAAGTCCGCCATGCAGTTTATGTTCTACGACCGACCAAAACGTTAGGAGCAATAACAGAAAAATGACTCACATTTTTATTTTTATTGCACATTATGCCATTTACATATCAAAATTGTGAATTTTACTGCACTACTGTATATCCAGATGGATTTCCTTGCAGAGATGAAATGCTGGACAGCTGATTATCAGCAAATGTCAAAAGTTAGCTGTTTGTTTACACTAAAGGCATGTATGAATACCTGAGAATGAACGTAGCATCTGTAAGACGTAAGTACTGATTTAAATGGCCTGTCTTCTAATGGAACTGTGATCACTGAGATAATCATTTTTACTAAGAACTTTTTCCACCTGGCTAAGTTAGTATTTAATAAATCCTGTATTTTAGCCCCACATTCTAGGTACATATCACCATTAGTCGCTTATGGTAGTTTTATCCTGCGCTGTAAAAACAGCTAGCATGTGTGTACAGAACTCGATCACACACTTTCGCACATCACTCCGGCCGGAGCAGGTCCTGAGGAATGAGTCAGCCCTGCTGCACGATTTCTACAGTGATGCTCCCTGAGGTTCCAGCACCTCCAGATCTCTCAGATGACTGCAGTAGAGAGAGTGAGAGAGAGTCTCCGTGGGGAGGGCTGGGGAAGGCATGGGAACTGCTGCTATGATGTAGGAACCCCGTTTTCATTCCCATTATTCTAAAGGCCATCGCCTTCCGCTTCTCGTTCTCTTTATTAGCACTCCTGCAGTTCCCGATCTGTCAGCTCCAATCAAGAGGAGGCTCTCATCTTAATGGGCTGAGGGGTGTTGCAAGGGATTGTGGGAGTGGGGTGTCAGGCTCCAGATCGGCACAATTAAGCCGTTACAACGAAGGCTTTTTCATATGATTTTGCCCTCTTTACGAAATTCATTAAAAATGAAGTGGAAATAAAGAGACATGTAAAAATGTTATCTTTCATTCTAAATTCTAAATGGGGGCGGTGTCCAGAAGATCATGGATTCGAATGACAGTCGGCAGTGTGACCATATCACCATTGGGTCCTTGAGCTCCAGGGCTGCTGGATGCTGGCTGACCCTGCGCTCTGACCCCAAAACTTGCTCTCATGAGACTGCAATGGGTTATGTGAAAACTGCCCAATTTCTCCACAGGGATGAATAAATTAGGATTGTTTTATTCCCTTAAATACATCATGAGAAAAGACCTTGGAGGAAGAAGCAGCTGGCCTACAGGAAGCATCACAGCATGACTGAGCTGGTTTTTTTTTTGTTAGGACACCATAATCGTCAGATCTGCAGGCTTTAAAGTAGAGGGACGGTAGGACTGAGGCCTCCGGAAATGAGTTCCTCCTCCCTCACATTTCCATTCCAAGATGGAGGGCGGGTGGCTGTACGGTGGTAAAGGACATGGCTGTATAACCTATGGGTAACCTAAAGGTTTTCGGCTCAAGTCCCATGAAAGGCGGTCACTATAGATTCCTTCAGCAAAATACCCGATCTAAGGTACTGTAAGAGTGCCGGCAAATCAACTAAACGTAGGAGTGGGATATTTGGAGTAGCAGGACACCCAGGGAGGGGGAGGGAACTAAGTTAACACCCTCTGACACAGAGGCCAGTGCAGCTGTTCTGAGAGATACGCACTCGCAGTTTCAAAGCACATAATACACAACTGTTCTGCTTTCTCCTGATGATTCGGGGAAACAGGACGCCGGGTTCAATGGAACACCGGCATCCTAATGCAACAAAGGTAGCGCCATGGTGGCTATACAAGAGCCGCCCCACAGAGGGCGTCCTCACCGTGACACAGAACACAAATGCTTAAGAGTGCCACGGGGTCCCAGCCATGACTGCTAAAGTTTATCAAGCTGTGCTTCCTCCGTGTTTGCGTGACTGATGTCTTTCCCATCGTCTTTGCTCCAGTACCTGCACTGCAGGTACCGACGATGCTGGCCAGGCAGACTGAGACACGCATGGCCGACGCCACTGCGGCAAACAGTCGCATACGAAAATCGCCTGACCATCCAGCAAACTGAAATGTACTAAAATACACCCCGACCATGCTGTGTCTTGGACACCAGGTTAAATGTGAATACTGAAGAGGGTATAAGATATTCCTTAAGACACATTAATAAATATGTTGTCATGCTGCAAGGAGCTTTAACAGGAAGGATGAGCCTCAATAGATAGGCCATGTCCCGCAGAGTCCAGGGCTCCGAGCACCTCCGTGGGTGTCGCCGTCCCCTCCTTTTGCTCCTCCCACTTCCTGAGCTGCTCCTTCAGAACCTCCACTTCATACTCCTTCTTCTTCAGCCTCCGATGCAGGCTGGGCTTCCCAGAGGCGGCCTGTCCCAGGGAGACACAGACGGCAGGCACGACAGACGGACCTACAGACGACGAGCTTTCGGCTCACTGACGTGTGTGCTTCTATTACCTCACAACACAGTAGATACAGAGAAGTTATCTGAGGGTAGGGGAGAGAGAGTCGAAAAACTGCTGGGGGTGACATATCTTGGTGCCTGCCTGCTTTTCTGCATTCACACAGCTGGCTTTTTACTGGAGTAATTCATGTTCTGGGGTAGTACATAATTCATGTTCTGGGGTAGTAGACCAGTGTCCCTTTTCTGGAAGGGGGCCAAATATCTGGATCAGGATCTTCATCACTGTGTTATAAGCCTCCCTGATTCGTACATGAATAAGAGTGCCATGAAACTTAAAGATATATTTTTAAGAGGGGCCGCACATCTCTTCTCTACAAAAGAGAAGAAGGGGAAATCCCCCCCACCGCGTAGCATCCTGTGCCAGGAGCTCACGGGGTCCCGAGTGAAAATGACAGGAGCTGTTTAACTCTGACACCATGCAGTGTCTCAGGCAGACTTCCTGGCCAATGACCTGCCTTTGGTAGAAACCAGTTGGGTTCATTTACAGCTCCCTTGTTTTGGATATGAATGATTCAAAAGGAGAAAAGCCATTGATGTGTAGGTTTAAAGAAAACGAAACACTCTACCCTGTGATCAGACCAACAGTAATTTTAATAAGAAAGACATCAAAGACGCAACGAGGAGCCAAAAAGATCAAAACTGTTCCCAGGGGGATTGTGGAGTGTAATACAGGTGCATTGTGGGATACGCAACATTGCCTGTTGTTTAAATCAGAAAAGACGATCCTCTTCTGAAATGCTGTTGTCAGAGACAAAGCTCTGGGGAATTCAAATAGCACCCCATCCCCATTACTCACGGAACTGGAAATATAACATTATATGCCTGCAGAGAACAGACGCTATTAGAAAATAATAAAATCAGAATTACAAAGACCTTTGTGACCCATCTTCTTGTGAAGCCTAGTTGCATGGGGTTAACACAGAGACAGTTCCTCCCTCTGTACAAAGTCACCCCTGCCTACCTTGTCATTGACTCTGTCCTGGATACAACCGTGAGGGACCACCCCCCCATTCCTCTGAGTCAGTCGCTGTGAACTGGCAGCCTATGTAGGAAGAGGAAGAGCAGGAAGGGCAGGGGAAACAGCTAGAAGACTTGCTCCAGTGCAACGACAAACAGCATCATGAGACACTCTGATGGCAGGATGGAATGAGCTTTTCATCTGGGTACGGGAGTGGAGATGCGTTTAACAAGACAGTGGACAAGAATTAAAACAGAAGAGAATCATTTAGGATTTGACACAAAGGAGACCCACGGGAAGACGAAATAGGTCTCAGTGTGTTTTTACGTACGTAATAATAAAAATGGACAGTTGTGACAGTTCATAAAATGAAATGATGGAGAGAAGCAGCAAAATCTTATAGCATAAGAATAACAATGTCACCTTTTCAAGTCTCCAGGGCGAATCGTACGCACCTTACGCTCTTTGACGGCCTTTTTGAGGCTCAATTCCTGCTCCAGGCGGTCTTGAGTGCGACGCAGGGCCTCTCGGAGCAGGGAGCTCTCCAGCCGCTCTGCCTGTAACTCCTCTCTCAGATTGTCCACTCGACCCTGGAGCCGCTGCCCTGCCACCTGGCTCTGCCTACGGGGAGAGGGAAGAAGGGGCAGCTCGTCCTGGGCTGGTGTTCTCTATTCACTGTACAATCAGTCATTCACTGATCATTCATTCAGTTATCATTCAGTGATCCTCACTCATCAATCACTTATGCCTTACATGGTTCCCTTAACTTATTTACTGCTTTCATTCACTCACCATCTCATTATCTATCACTGGTGTTTCACTGATCACTCCACTGCACTCATTCACTCATAGCTTATCACTCATCACCTTTCCATTACATCACTCACTCATCATTCATACCCTCATCACTTCCTGATTTTTACTCACCTCTCAGTCATCACCTCTCCATTGCCTCCATTCCACTCATCATTCATACCCTCATCACTTCCTGATTTTTACTCACCTCTCAGTCATCACCTTTCCATTACATCACTCACTCATCATTCATACCCTCATCACTTCCTGATTTTTACTCACCTCTCAGTCATCACCTCTCCACTGCCTCCATTCACTCATCATTCATACCCTCATCACTTCCTGATTTTTACTCACCTCTCAGTCATCACCTCTCCATTGCCTCCATTCACTCATCATTCATACCGTCATCACTTCCTGATTTTTACTCACCTCTCAGTCATCACCTCTCCATTGCCACCATTCACTCATCATTCATACCCTCATCACTTCCTGATTTTTACTCACCTCTCAGTCATCACCTCTCCATTGCCCCCATTCAGTCTTCATTCACACCCTCATCACTTCCTGGTTTTTACTCATCACTCAGTCATCATCTTTCCCTTTCCCTTGCCTCCATTCACCCATCTCTCACTTATTCATCGCTGACTCTGTAGTAACACCTCCACTCACTGATGAGTGTGTAACTGGACCTGTGGTACCTCCAGGTTTCCTGCTCCCTCCGGTACTCCTGCAGCTGCTCTTCCTTGCGTCTAGCCCGCTCACTCAGCAGGTCCAGGTCCCTCTGCCTGCAGGAGCCCAGCTTCTCCCTCTCAGCCCAGGGCAGCTCCTTCAGGGACAAGCTTCCTGACAGCCGCTCTTCTCCGAGCTCCAGAATTTCACCCAAGGCCCTCGCCAGCTCCAGGTACTGTGGGGTGGCGGCCAGGTGTTTGCCGTGCATGATTTCGGGATCGAGATTCTGCTACTGTGTAACCTGAATAGCCTCAGTATATAAATAAACTGCTGCATAAACAGGTCATCACTGAGCAGCTATGTGATAATCAGCAAAGTGGTCAGTTTATTAGGTACACCTCCTTGCGAACACAATTAGCCTGCACCTCAAAACAGCAAATCACACAGCCGAAACTGAATACACACTGCAAAGGGACCGAGTGATAATGTGAAGAGACATGAGGACACCGCCCTGTGTGTTTAACAGCAATCCCCAGCTCAAAAGCGTCGAATACTGACTGTTCTTTCGCTGAGCTCCAGGGTGTCACACAGGTCCAGCTGAGCTGTCTGCTCCGCAGATTCCTGACTCTGAGCAACACCAGCTGAGCCGAGGTTCTGAAATATCAACAGCTTGATGTTCAGGTTTTCCTTACGTCTCATAGAGATAATAAGTATTTAATGGTGGGCTGTAAAAAAAACAGGCCACAGTACCTCAGACATGCAGGTCATCCCTTCTTCACTGGTCGTTTGGGCCCTCGGTTCATTTGGCTCAAGTCTTATGGGTGCCACCTGCTGGGCACAAAACTCTGGAGATGGCGCTGAGGGACGATCATCTACTTTAAAATGAAAAATTAAATGCTTTATTAGCCAGTTACACAAGTACAGTTACATTGGAATGTGTTCCACAAAATATGTACAACGTAAAGGTCCCACCTTGCTCTCCATGAGACACTCACATACAAGTGAGTGTAAGGGGGTCAGAGTGCCAGGTCAGCCATTTTTCTAGGACCCCAGGGGCAGTTTTGGGGTTAACGGCTCTGCCCAAGACACACCTCCCTACATTAAGAACTCCTTTTCCACCACAATCAGGGTGGGCCGGTCCAGTTGGAATTAGAGATCTTAGACTAAAGGTTTTAATGCAGCAAGTCAGAAAATATGTATGAAGGGAAAGGTTATCCCATTCCAAGAATGACCTCCTTCTGATTTTCAGGAGTCTGTGTAACCTACTTGGGGGCACCATCTGCTCAGAGGCCGGAACTGTAACCTTGGAGTCCGGTGGGCTTTCTTTCCGCCGTGGGACCCTCACCCGCTGCCCGTGACCGGCCTGTTCAGAAGCAATCAGATGGAATGGAAGGAAAATGCAGGCACAGTGACAACGAGTGTGATGGAGCACAGCTGAGCTGCCAGGAAAGCTGTAGGCTCCCTTCACACCATGAGTCGACCGCTAGGCGGTGATTACATAACCACAATGTGGCCAAATGCCAACAGTGATGAGGTAACAGAGCCGGGCAGGCCATGGTGGACCGGGATTTATGTCTCCCGCTGACTGATATTTCCTCACACGTAGCTATGGTAACAGTCAACTGACATCAGAACAGTACATCATCGAATCCATGTACGTGTTGTGTAACTGCTGATATTTCCCAGCCATTAACAAAAATCCACGTGAAAGAGGTCAAGTCTGATAACCTGCTGGACAGAGAAGAGCCCTCTGTACTGCCTATTTACCTCGGTGTGGGTGTGGCCTGGGCCAGAGCTCTTCGTGGGGCTGCGGCTGCAGTCCCTCCATCCTTTGGTGGGAGGAGGTCGTGTGTCCAATCTCCTGTTGGTGCTGGAACGTTCCCGCAGCTTCTCCTGACACCGTCTGCCAGGACACACACACACACACACACACACACACACACACACACACACACACACACCAAAGAAAGCACAGATACATGGGGCACGAAATATACACACAGAAGACATCAGAAGATTCACTAGAACATGACTGCTCTCTTCTACGTCCACGACACAGCGCCGCACAAACTGTGCCGTCATTTTCTGCTTTATCAGCTGAGATACCAGACTGTGGGGAAAGACGGCAGATCTGACTCCGCATTCCCAAATACGTCCGCTGTTGGGAAAAAGACCTTGTCACTCTTCTGGGCCATCTTCTCAAGCATTTGATTCCACCCCAAAGCTCTTAGGTTTCTACCGCTTTGAAATACACTTAAAATACACTTAAAAGAAAATATGACACCATCCCACAAACGATGACCCTGAGTGCCCTTAATGTGAGACTGTCACTGAGTGTGTGTGTGTGTGTGTCCTCTGATGGCCTAGAGTGCCCACCAGGGTGTACCCCACTTTGGTCCCTTTTCTTCACAGAACACGCCTTGAATCACTGCAAACCCCATCTGGATAAGTAATTACTAACCACGGGTGGGTGATGGTCTTCAGTGGAGTCCAGACCAACACACGTATCACCACTGCAATTTTACTAGTGTACCTGAGCTCCTCCCTCACTCTCTGAAGCTCCTCCCCCTTCTGCTCCACCAGCTGCGACATCTGGTTCAGCTTCTGAGTGAGCGTGCTCAGTTGGACCCTCTGCTCGACCACCACGGCCCTGTGCTGCTTGCACGGCTCTCCTGCACACAAGGAACCCGGGTCGCACGACGATGACCCTCCAGATAGCATTTCCAATACCGTAGTGACCAGCTGTTTACATCATTGGCCAATGTTATTATCTGAAGCTGACAAGCTACACTTTTGGTAGGTTCAAGTGAATGTCTCTGGTGGAGAACACATAGTTGAGGGCATCTCCATCCATCCATGTTCCAAAACGCTTATCCTATGCAGGGTTGTGAAGGGGGGGGGCTGGAGTCTATCCCAGGAAGACTACGGCACAGTGTACCCTTTTAACATGTTTAAAAGTGCTTTCCTTCAAAATCAGAAAGAACATACTGGTTGTGGCACCACATCTTTCAAGCAACATGAAGCCAAGGTGAAAGGAGGAACTAAGGTGAGAGTTCAAAATTCTGGCAAACTCTTCCTGAGGCATCAAAACAGTGTGACGGCCTCCATTTTACCTCTGTGGGTGAACTTCTACATTAAAATGGAAGGAAATTCAGGTCTTTTGAGGGAAAAACAACGCATCCACTGAAACAAAGTCTCCATTGCATCACCACCTCGATCAGGAAATCAGCAAACATGCAACCCAACCTCACTGACGGGGCGGGCTCTCCGCACCTGTCATTTCAGACATCTTGGCTTTCGCTATTGCCAGATCATGGCTGAGGGCGGCGATGATGTCACCCTGGGCCCCCACTTCCTTCCTCGCCTCAGCCAGCGCCATCCTGTGGCAAAAGACAGGAATGGGGGCTTTAGGCTGGAATCTGCAAACGCAGGTGTTTAGTAAGTTGAGCAGACGTGGTCCTGACTTGAGGTGCCCTGCTGGCTGAGGTCATACTTCACTTTTACTCACATCCTTGAAAATTATGAGCAAAATGATTCTATATACAAAAAACAAATCAAGTACAAAACTGTTTTGTGTTAGTTCTTTGATAAGTCATCCATATACACATTACAGTAAAATACCGAATCAAAAAAGACTGCTATGGTTATTTCTGGTGGCCTCTCTCCTCTCATATCTCTTCTCTGATACATAAACGCCCTGGCTGCCATTCACCCATGAGGACATGGTCATAAGGAGTTAAATTTAAAATCTTGTCATCAGAGCTCACAGGAGCAAATTGGCCACTCTGAAAGCTGATTCCTCGGACACGCCTTCTGTCTCACGCCATTTCACCCATGGATGAATGCTCGCATTCTTCTCCTGTGAACTGCCCCCTTCTCTGTCTCGCCAGCGTGCCCATCTCGTCACACAGCGCATCGTCACGGGTGGGGGGCCCGTGCTGAGAAACACGGCGGCCTGCTCTACATTCGCG
Organism: Gymnarchus niloticus; assembly: GCA_009936485.2. Taxonomy (NCBI): domain Eukaryota; kingdom Metazoa; phylum Chordata; class Actinopteri; order Osteoglossiformes; family Gymnarchidae; genus Gymnarchus; species Gymnarchus niloticus. The sequence continues at coordinate 11,730 of JAACJT020002256.1, forward strand.
GGATAAAGACCCTCCGTTCGCCTGCACCGCAGGGACCCCCTCAGGTTTTCTGATGCAGAAGGAGTGGAGAGGACCAACACCTCTTCTCAGCGGATGGAGAGAAAGCAGTTTCTCATGGAACTGCAGGACGTTCATCACAGTTTTGGAAGCAAACATTTTACGCCTCCAGTCCGCCTAACCAAAGCCCACTGGAAAAGACAAAAACCTCCATCAGCTTTTTAGCTCACCCCAGCTTCACCGCGCCTTGGGCATCTTTTGCCACTTCACCACGGTCACTTGGGATCACCAGGGTGTCTAGACGGTCGCGTTTCCCGTCAGCGGAATGATGCAATACTATTTGCACTAGCATTTCTGCGCTGATGCCGTCAGAAATTTGGCCTGCTGAAATTTACAATGTGTAAGTGACATGCGGGGGTTGGGACAAGACTGGGCTGTTTTAGAAATGACTGTGGGTGGGTTGAACTTCCCAGCAAGTCCTGTTTACAGCTACGAGGGGGAGCAAGAGAGAAATGCTGAACAGAAAAGATGATAAAACCCATAATCATAAATTCAAACAACAACGGAAGTTACACAAGACCTTTAATATTAAAGAAATGAATGCTCCCCCATCAGGCAGTTTTACCGAAGTCACAGTTTAGGTTACTGGGAGACTGTTTGGGCAGGAGCTTGATTTAACTTCCCTTTAAACACAACACCCCCCCCCCGCCCCGCCCCCCCCCGGCCCCCCCCGCGCTCGCGCCGCCAGCGCCAATCTGATACGCCTTTCGTGTGTTTCTGAGCGTTGCGGTGGGTGTTGCCGGATGTACCATC
>JAACJT020002257.1:0-12538 GCA_009936485.2 Gymnarchus niloticus
GTGCAGAAGGGATATATATGAAGCAAAACTTTTATTACTATGGAGAAGTACAGTACATAATTCACTCTTTCAAATACATAGACATATTTGTGACAAGGATGCGGCGTGACCATCCCTGGTATATTAAAAGAAAATCAGGTGCATGTAATTTGCTGCTTTAATTTGCCCACGTCCTTCATTCTCAAATAAATATATTGTTTTTCTATTTAGTAAGCCCAACCACAGTATCAGTATCAGTGAGATATATAATTGCAGTTCAGTGCCTGTTTTGATCTCCCCTGACCTACTATACCCAGTTAGTTTGTTTGTCCCAGTTTTATGTATTTTCCCAGTATTTATGTTGACTTCTTCCCTCACTCAACACCCGTACAGGATATGCTGTACCCTGGTGTGTCCTGGGCGAACCTCCAAATTATAACGACCATAAAAGGATACAAGTAATTATTTAATTTTTGAAGGTAGTGTATTGTGCAGGATGCAGGAAATATTATCGTACTTTAGCTAATGAGATATTAATCTGATAGAAGAATGCTGTTATATTCGTGTAGTAGATCACTTTATGTGTAGAGAATAGCAATTAGATGTATTATTATAATAATTCAGTTCTCTCTCACTCTAGATATGTGCCATGTTCCAGATTTAGTAGTACTATTCCTTTACTCTGACTTGTCCTACTGTCAGATGAGTCAAAGGTTGTGTCTTCTCCTGACAGGCTAGATATGGGTCTGATGTCATCAGTTCAATTCAATTCAAATCGATTTTATTTTTATAGCGTTTTTAACAAGAAACACTGCCAAAAGCGCTTTACATAGTCCCGGGCCTACAGTCCCCAGAGAGTAAGCCAAAGGTGACAGTGGCAAGGAAAAACTCCCTCAGGAGGAAGAAACCTTGGGAGGAACCAGTTCCCTCAGAAAAGTTGTCCTCTGGGCCATGTGTTATTCAGGGAAGAGAGAACACTCACTGTTCATTCATGGTTCACTTTCCCTGGTCGACCCACAATGCAGGTTTTAGGTAGTTCTAAGGGAAGTGATCCCACTCGATATTTCTGGCGATTTGCTGTGTCTGGGTTTCATTCCACATGGGCAGCTCCTTGGCAGTCTGTAGGAAGATTCTGGTTGCTATCTAGTGCTGTTGCACGGAATTTCATTCACTGAAGTTTGATGGATCCATGCACAACCCCACCTTTACAAAGTCCTGTTTAATTTGTCGTTGAGTCAAATCTTGGGTCCCCACTGATGGAAGCACCTGAGCCTGTGATGATGTGCACCAATGTCCTTTAATCCACGTTACACCAATTGGGTACCCATGCTGAAGGAAGAAATTATAAGGATTATGACAGAACGGCGGGGATCATGTAGGCATGTGCCTCGAACCAGTCCTGCTCGATTAGTATTCACCAGCCACTTCAAAGTATGAGTGCCTGGCATGTGTCACATAGATTAAACTATAACAAACAATGCATCAACATGGGGTAATGCATAGGACAAGGCCTACAGAAAAAAAAAAACAAAAAAAACGTGGGAGCAGGCATCAGTGCTTCTGTAATTAAGTGATGAAATTGACCAAAAACAAGGCCGAGTCGTGCTGTTGGTCTCCTGCAGATAATCATTCAAGCAGACGAGGACTTGAAAGTGGCCTGCTGTACATATGAATAAACGAATACTGCATTAGTGCTGTCCGGCTGAAGTATCCATGTGGCAAAATGAGCAGGGAACCTTTTTGACCGGCCCTCTCATCGCAGTAATGTGTGACACATGAAGTGGAATAGGTATCCAAATATTCATATGCTTCAACAACAACAGCAACATAATAATAATAATTAAGACAACAGATTTACTTATTTGAAAATTAGGGATGAATCAAAATTCCCTATTGGCTGTTTATTGTAGAGTCACATCCAGACAATTGTTTTGCTTTTTTATCAGTCCAGAGATTAAGAACTGGCAAAGGATTTTAACTCCAAATCCAGGAGAGGTGACTCAACAGCGCTACCTGATAAGCCACGCAGCTACCAGGCTAAAAGAGTGGTATACTTTATATGAATTGTAACAAGGTAATTTACTGGATAATACATTGAAATGAACCAATAAGTAGCCAATAATAGAGGTCACCACTTTTTTAGTGCTTTCTTAGACTACAGACGGTCATGCAGAAGATAATAGGCTCAAATACAGTGCATATTTGTCTTGTGTAAGCCTTGGCTCTTCCTCAGGTTGGCATTAAGTAAGATACACTTCTGCCCCACACAGATTAGTGAGTTATTTTGAAGAACCCCACCTTTGATTTACACTGCGTAATTTGTTGAATTTAAGTGTGTACGTACGTATACTTTAAGGTGAATGATATTATTATGAGTCTGCTGCAGTGGTGCCCAGGTACTTAGCTGCTTATCTTCCATCCTTTTTGGTTTTAAAAAGGCTGCTTCAAGCAGTTGTTAGAGTATTTCTGTATATTTTGAGGTACTATATAAGATTCCATCACACTATACATATTAATTTGAATATCAAACAATGTAGTTATTATGAAGAGGACATATAAATTAAAAATATATACAGAAAATGGATTTTACTGTGTATGGTTTGGATTTTGGCTTACATATGAATGCTTTGTATCCGTATGAGTAGCAAATTATACAGAATATTTTTAACTGCTCTCTGATATTAATTATTTTACCAATCATTTTATTTTTGCATAGATTTTCCCATATAAATGAAAATATCATCTTTTAGGACACCACAGTCAAAGCTGAATAAATGAAGTTGATATAATTTGTAGGGTGTTTGTCATTGTTGGAAATATTTAAGAGACTCACACTTACTGTTACCTCTTCCCAGTCGTTTTGAACGACCATTTTCAACCCAATTTTATATTTGAATATACAAATGCTTCAGAAGATCGATTATGGTGAAAAATTCCATTATCAAATGAAGACACAACTAAATCTCAGGAGCTTTCGTTTGAGAAGTCCCATCAAATTTTAATTTTAATTGCTTAGTTCCACTGTGGAATAACAGAATTGTTCACTTGGACTGCTAATGTAGGCCTGGTTTGATTAAAGAGAGAAATAATATTTCCATAGCTTTGATACAGGCTGTTTATTTTTTTTCCGTCCATATAGTGTGTTTGTATGTTTACATTTGCTCCCAATGATGTTTACATGCACAAACTATTCTCAATATCTGAAGAACTTCATTCTGCAGATTTGGTTGCATGGAAAGAATGACCTCCCAGATCTGAACCTAAGCAGTGAATTGTTACTTAACTTCTGTGCAAACCACAGCTTATTTATAACAAACGCCATGTTTTTTCTTTTATTTCAAAGCATATTTTTTACTGGTTTTAATAATAGTAATGAATTGGAATAAGGTATAATCCAAATGCAGAATAAGATTTATTATGAAAAGGGTATACAGGAGTCATAGGTCCGGACAGCAAGTGGTCAAAGCAACAGGTCTGTCTGTACAGGTTCAAATCCAAAATGTCATCTAAAAGTCAAGCCAAAGACTACCAGAAGAGGACCGGGCTGTGCTTGACACTCATCAGTTCGATGGAACATCTGGTTTAATTTTAAGGAGATTAACTTAAGACCAGTGTAGATGAGGAAGTGAATTATTGTGTGTTGTAGACAGGTTGAAGAGCAGTACGTTCTGCTCAAAATACTAATGTATACACCCTCGGACAGCTTTTCATTAAGTTCCCCTTTCCATGGTTGCCTTGATGAGGTCAAAGGTCTCACATTTGCTGAACCAAGCAAATCATGCACAAAATTAATTACCTTAGTTTTGGGACCGACGTTGAGCATAGTAGAAGAACCAAACCACCCGGCCCCAGATACTGGAGCCTACCTGCAAATGCAGCTGAAGGACAACCGCTTCAGGTCTGCTGGCGGGGTGTTTTAAGGAGTTAAAGATACTAAAACAGTAAATACAACTCTGGAACCAAGCTAACAAAACAATGGCGTTGTCAAGAAAAATGATAACACCCAGTTATGATTTATCTCAAATGACAACAAAATATGTAACTTGGCCAGAGACTGTACATCAAGTCTTGTTTCACGTATTCTTCCTACGCATTTAAAACATATTAATGCTTCTTGTTTTTTATGTTCCATCGCAATATTTTTAAATGATGAAGTTCTCCTTTCCTTGGTTTCTATTAAGGACCTTTCTGGTAAGACGAGATTTTATTTAGTAAAAAAAAGGCTTGGTGTTGTCTCATTGCATTTTGCCACATTTAAAAAAAGGCTGAATTTATTCAGGAACCAGATGAGACGGACATAATAGTCCTGTTTTTTCCCTAGCAGAGGCCTGAAAAGCACTAAGGCTAAGAGGTAGCACATGGACTGAGTAGAGTTTGTCACCATGGTAACTCAAGAGTGGCTTTCATTAATGAAAGGAAAAATAGTTACCTCTGCTCTGCCGTTTGGACTTTTGCTATTAATCATGTTATTTTCCACAAGAAAGTTATCTGAGGTGCTTTATGAATATAAAAACATTTACTATCCAAAGCTGAAATACTATAAGGAAATAGTTATTTTCATCTTCTTCTTAATTTGCTTTTAAATGATATTGACTTTGTACAATAAAATTATAACAAGAAAAGTTAATCAAACTGAGGTAGAGTTGCTACTTCCACCCCATAACATCCAGTATCTGTGGAATTTTGAAGAATAAAGGATTGCAAAATACAAGTTCCCATTATTATTTGTTAAAAATTGTCACATTAACCCATTAGCGAAATTTTAAAGAGAATGAGGCACCCACATATGTAAATTTATTTCAAACACATACGGCTTATGACTGCAGAGCAGAGCGGTAATATTTTAAAGTGAATTTACATCGATCTTGAGGTGAAATAGGAAATGAGGCCGGCATCGAGGTGAAATGAGACAGTTAGCCTGAGGCGTTGGAAGCCTAACAATACGAGAGTATGTAAGTACTAATAGGGACTCTGCTGCTGTACGTATGAGCAGAGCACCTTTCGTATAAACGGGTGAATCACAAAAGTCACAGAAAAAAAAAAAAAAAACAGTCAAAAAATAATTAAATAAAAGAATTGACAAGGTATATGAGTGAGTGCCAAAAAAAAGCCGTTAACAGAAAGATGAAAAAATATAACAACATATCTGAGACAGAAACATTTTTCGGCTAATAGTCTTGCCTTATACTACTTGTTTTTTGTTGTGCATTGAGGCTCTTTTCTCAATTTTTGATGTGTTATACTTTGAGACAAGGTTTGATTTAATTGCAGACAATCTTTTGGTAAGAGTATCCGTTTCCTTAAAAATTGTCTCGCTTTAAGGCCCTAAATTGGTCTGTTTGGCACCCTGCGCTGTTCAGCTTTTACCAGTGAGTACAGGTATCGTACGAGCCGTCTAAGGAATGACGCACACATATATTTTGCCGCTAGGAGAGAAAAAGCTTGCGTACATATTTTTCCCTGACTTGTTTCTCATTTCCCATTACCACTTGTCCCTGTTCATAAACATACACCACTAACAAAAGTCAAAAAAAAAAAAGAAACTCTCCAAACCTATTTTGAGTGTATGTGTGTGTGGGCTGGCGGACGGTTAATTGTCTTAGGGCTTTTATCAAACAATATGCAGCAATGTTTTCATAACAGTACGTGTACATTTTAGATAAATGAATATATAAACCCCACAAGAAAGCTATTTATTTACCGCAGTGCAACACGCACATTTAGACAAAAAAATAGACATTTACCCACCATTAAAGAGTACAGTGGGTTGTAGTGTGAACACAGCAGTGTTCTGTAAGGGGAAATGTGCCTTTAAACTGGCTTGCTGTCAGAGATTATACACATAGTGTTTTCTTTCACAGAGGTCCAAATATTCAGATAGATATAAAATTTTATTTAAAATGACTTCATCAATTCCAAAACTGTATTACTGTAAAATATATATATAGATCAGCCTTATTGACTAGCCTAGTGCTGATCCTGACTGCTTTCTAGTTACTATCAAAATTTCAGATGCCCCCTGCAGTGATGTCCCATTTATTAGTTATGTGATTCCTGCACATAATTGACATTGAGTTAATTGGTGCATGAACAAGCAAGAAAAGACCAATGAAATTAAAAAGGCTCCTTTACCTAAAAAAAAACACTTTCTAGTTTAAGAATTTACAGCCTGGACAACTACTGTTATAAGAACAGCGAAAAATTTTTGAATTCTCATGAGGATGTGACAATAAATTGAGGTGAAGGCCCTGTAAAGAAATTCGGCAGGATCAGGTCAGTTACACAGTATACAACATAAACATTGTCACACGAACAGTATCGATATACCATGACAATTGATGCAGCATTATTAATTATTCAAATTAAAATGTCCCAACTGCAGGATTAATAGAGGTTATCTTATCTTAAATTAATGTATGCATAAACAAATAAAACATATATTCAAGCTGAAGTTTAATAAAGATAATCTTAGACAGTACACATCTCCCGTGGGTTACATTGTTTTGCATTTACAGGTTTATTTATCGAGAGATGTCAGACCACAGTATGGCATTCCCACTGTGTGAAAATGAGTCATGCACTGAAACATACCTTTTGTGTTTTGATACTGATTTGTATTGTGATGAAAAATGAATCATTATAATCCAATAATTCTTAATCAACATCCAGCATCAGATACATACTCACACAATCATATCCCATTCGTGTATAATTTAGACACCAGTTCCCCTAAATTGCATATCTTTGACCCATGTGAGGAAACTGCTGTACCTTAGGAAACCAACACACACAAAGGGAGAGCATGCAAAATCCACATACAGAGAGGCAAGTGGTAGAAAGATTTCCTACTCTGAAGGTTTCTGAGGTGAAAAACCTCAGCTGGCTGTTTAGTTACTCATTAGTACCAGGATATAGGTGGAGCTGCCTATATGTGATTCCAAGTTGCAGAATTCTAACTTTTATATGCCTATTGTAGCAGGGTGTAAGTGAGAAATCAAGCAGGCAGGCACAGTAAGGTGGAAGTAAGCCAAGGAGGCTGGTTCATTTGGAGAAAACCAGAGCGAGAAAACAAAGGAAGTACCAAAACAGAGGGTGATGCAGATGCTGCAGAACAACCAGAAGGAAAGAAATAGAAAGAAAAGTCAAAACAGAATCTGGGTCGTGAAGCCGGTCTTTGGAAAACAGGATCTGGGCAGCAGAGTAGGGTGCGTACTGAGCTCCCTCAGATTTGGTCCCACCTGTCGAGTGGGGGATGTCCATGCCAGTGAGGAAGGGGAAGAAAACCGAGAGAGAGAGAAATAAAGATAAGCCACTAGGATGTTAGCGTTATAAGGGCTGAAGAACTGTAACCACAATCACTAAGAAAATAAACCCAAGCAGTTTCTATTTCCAGGGGCTGGGTGCGATTCGGCCAACACATTAAAGCGGAGACGTCTGTATCACAGCTCCCAGTGTGTTGCGGGTGACCTTCTTTATACAGTCTTATTACCATGAGGGTGGCCGTGGACAAACTAATTATCAGCTTCCAGCCAGCGATGCTGGGCAGTGTGTCTCAAAGGCCATGGGGGGGTTACCTGTCTGTAACATCTGACCTGGATGTTTGCATGTGACTGTAGTCCAAGGTGTAATTATACATGGCTACTTGTCCACAGGTCAGAGCGGTGTACATTGGGATGTTCTGAAGGTACCACCATGACACTATGAGCAAAACAACAGTTGGGAGTATCCAAGGTGCTTATAGAAAACGGTTGAGGTGTTTGAAAAGATATTTCCTACAGATTCTGTGGTCTTACAAGATCACTTAAAAGCACACATAAGGAATGATGGCGGTACATTGGGTAGTCTGAAAGGGAAGAACGCCCTCCCAAATCTAAACCAAAGTGGTCAACTGTTTAAGAACTTTTGTGCTAGCAATATATTTGTCTATAACAAACACCATATTTGAACATACGGGTGCTCATAAGTGAACGTTGTACCGTAGCATCATTGTCAATAATCAAGCTTATAGCTGCATTACCTGACTTGAGGCGGTGTATTTTAGACACTTGGGTAAAGAGAGAGGCAGAGCTGTCATCTACTGTCCTAGCTGTCATTGCTACTTGGTGGTGAGTCAGATTTGGACCTAGAGGTGAAGGAGGGATGTCCCAGATGAACGGTCCAAGGAATTTAACAAGATGATTTGAATTTGCACCCCCTAAATCACTCCTACCACGTGCTGAGTGTGGCCTAGAAATTGTGTCTTAACGGACCGTGTTCAGCACCTTAGTCACAGCAAGGGGTTCAAAGGGCCTTAGCCAGAAGGCAGTTGCTGTCTCTCATGGCTGTAACTCTAGGGCCTTGTGGTGGACACCTGTTGTGAGAGATGCTGGCAAGCTGACGAGGTCTTCTGAGTCAACTGAAAGGTACCAAAAGGCCAAGAAGGGCTGCAGTGAAGGCAAGCTGCAGGGGCAAGAACCCACACATGAAAGCTTGGAGGCTGTGGAGAGAGACTTTCAAGTGACTCCAAAGATGTTTTGGCAAACCATTTGATGCTTTGAGAAATGGTGGTGGTGGGGGGGGTTGCTCAGGCTGTGTTGAGAAAGATTGGGGAAGTGCTGACCAACACTGTGGATAACGCTGAGTGGTGGAAAGAACACATTGAAGAACTCTTCAATCCAGTGAATATATGCTCTCAGCTGGAGTCAGTATTGGAAACGTCTAGCGGATCACTACAGCTGAAGTGAAATGTGGTAAGAAGCTTCCATACTGAAAAGGCAATGGGGGTAAATAAAACCCATGAATTACCATGAAAGACATAATTGGGCAAATATAACTGAAATGCCTCTTCCGTGTTGCACAAACCCCCCTTTTGTGATTCTATCATAACACAACATCAAATTGAACCTCCAGGGGAGACAACAACTCAGACAGCAAAAACTTCTCCTTGAGGTTGTTAACGGTGTCATTGGTAATTGTCTCCAAGGCAGAGGCATGATGTTCAGCCCAGCTGGACTTATACCTTAGGTAGCTACTGCTTCACTGTACGTCGTTTTGGACAAAGGCACCTACTAAATGAATAAATGTAAAGGTAAACCTAACCTGAAAAAGGGCTACAGAGTAGATGAAGCAGACTAAGGCAGTGGAAGCCTCCTTTTCAGTAATAATAATAATAATAAGTTACTTAATTGCAATGTAACATCTGTGTTGGTGCACAGGTCCAGACTTACCCAAACTGTTCTGCTAGCAGCTGGGCACTTTGGAACCCTCTTGAGTAAGGTCCAGGAGAATGTGAAAATTGTTTAACAATAACAAAAAAAAAGTTGCAATGAACTCCACATCTCTACATATTAACAGGAGCATATGTAGGGTGGCCACTTTTAATATTAAGAAACACAGGACAAATCAATCTTGTACCATGCGGTAATACATGATCACATGATAACTTTTTGAAGCAAAGTATTATATTGTATTATCAAAATTCAGAAAATGAATCACGTAGTTATATGTAATTTATAACATTTAACACAAGGCATTGGGTGACTGTTTCGATAATATTCCATATTATCATGAGAGATGAGATGGCATTTTATTCCCCATGAGAAATTAGAAAAACTAATTTGATAAAAAAAAAAAACTTTTGACTTAATTCTCATTAAGTGTAACATAACAGTTGAACACCATGCTAGACTTAAAGTTTGCAATGCATCGAGAACCGAGACTGATGGTATCTTTGAAAAAGTACTGCATGAGACAAATTGTGGTAATGTGATTTCTTCTGTGGAGGATAATGAGTTTTATTAGAAGAAATTTCTAAAAGACATCAGCCAATAATAACTGAAGCCTGTTGGGCTTATCATTATTTTATTATGAAAAGTGACCTTACTTAAATGTCAAATACTTTATACATACCACTAAATACGTTTAGTCATTCCTCTAAGCCAGAACTGGCAGAATAGGATGGGCCCCACTTAGATTTTAATCAATATAATCATGTTCCAAATTTTCATCCTTCCAGACTTTTTCAGCCAAAGCATGTCACATTATTTTTATACTGATTGCATTTGCTCTTCAGCATATGACTCTCGTCAAACAAGTACATCGTTGAGCTCCTACCACCATGTGACACATTAGTGTTGCCCCCCCATATATACACCAGACAAATAACAATGAAGTGGAGTGGGTAAGGAACTTAATTATGAGTAAAGCTTCTATTAAATGGCAACGCTAAAGACAAATATTATAAATACAAAGAATAATTGACAAAACAATTGATTGTGAACATCATTTGGGCAACCGCTATAGAATAACTAATGCTTATATTTAGCGTAACCCAGTATTTTAACATGATGGATCCTGAAATGTGTTAAATCATTTCAAACTGGAAATATATTCTGGTAATTCTACCAAATCAACTTCTACCGTTTAGAAGTTTTAACTTTTGGAAATGCTGGTACAGATACTGGTTTTTGAATCCACGTACCCTTCTACCTGCTCACAAGAGTGTTCCAAGCAGACATAGACATAGCCACCAAACCACTACCTGTACTGAAAAGAATCCTTTAATAAAATGTCATTTGTGTATGAGGTCTCCAAAATCAAAGAGCTAACAGGAGCAAAACCAGGAAATTAGAATTTCCGCACAAGGCACACCGTAACCTCAAACACTCCAGAAAATGAATTTGATTACTAAGGAGAGTCTGTGAAAACCAACCAGCCAAATACCTGCCTAATGAGCAGATAATAATCAGCAGGTGTGTTTTTGGGGATGAGTCCAGAATTGGAAGTTTCCAGAAGACTGTGGTTTCTGGCTACTCACTGGTGCCCTCTAGTGTTTTCAGCTGCACCCGGCTTAGGCTGTGATACATGAGGTCTGGGAAAGTATGTTTGAGTCCATCAGCAAGATTGCAAGTTCATTTTAAAAAGTATTGACTGAGCTCACACTTTCCCAGAATGCTTAAGAAATTATAAGGTTAATATGAGATGAGCACTATGTTTAAAAATGAGCTCAGACTTCTATAAAATGGAGTGTTGCTTTAAGAATTAACCATTTCCTCTTTGTAGCTGATTGAAAGCACATTACATTACAGGTGAAACCTGGAGGTGATTGCATAATGAAAAAGTACATAGCAACAAATTATTGTCGTCCAATACTACATGAGCAAAGGTACTTGCAGCTGAAATGAAAAAGACTCATGGGTAATATTCTTATAAAACATATTCATTTTTACAGTTTATATTAGCACTATTCACTAAGATACATAAATTCCACTGTTAGACTTTCAGTTGTTTGGCTAATGCACTGTCAATGGGCTGTTTTAAACATATCACCACCAACACATTTGAGGCAAATTCTTGCAAAGGGAATTGTCTTTCACTTCCCTTACTTAAAGGACCTATATTCCAAAAATACAAATGCAAGTATGGTTTATTACAGAAGATTTTTCATGTTTCATTTAGTACCTTCATTTACTGCAAACATAATTTGCTTACTTAACGTCATCTTTTTATAAGCCCAACTTCAAAACAGGATTTTCCATCAAATTTTGAGCCTGCTCTGAGTAAAGAACAGATCGGACAGACAATATACTATCTGGTGAAGCATTTCTAAGATGAAGAGATGGTAAATCAGAAGATGAAAATGACCTTCATCAATCACCAGAACGTGGTCCATGACCCACAATAGTCTTCTGATGGACTTTCAGTTTTTATTATATTTGCAGATATGAAATGCCCGGAATGATTTATTTCTGTATGTACATATTTTAGTAGTGGTATGTGTGTATAATGTTAAATTTATTGCACTTTTCACAGAATGAGCAAGATTCTGTGATGCTTTTTGATGAAAGTGCATCTGCAAAGCTTCTTGAGAGGTGGCCAGGATAAAGTCATCTAGCAGAGCAAGATGTAGTGATTTTCCAGTGATCTTCAAAAACTGATTGAGGCAAAAACGTTCTGGCTGCAGATCTTAACAGACAGTACTGTCTGGGAGCCCTGATTGCAGGAAAGCGCCCCGATCAGCTCATGGATCCTTTCTTAAATCACCGACCAAATGATAAGCGTTATCATTGAGTGAACCAATCATTGACCAGATTACCACAGAACAAAGGTAGTCAATGCCTGAATTTATAGCCCTTTGCAACTTTAATGATTGCTGCATGTCTTTGATATTTCTGTGGGCTGGGTCTTGTAATAAATTTCTGTATCTTTAAAATGATAAAATATACCATTTTTGAACAGCGACCATTCAAATGAGACCAAACAGCTTTCTTTTATAGTTAATGTACACACATTCTATATGGCTTTGCCTACTAGTAATTTAAGAATCTTGTGAAGAAACTGAGTCTAGGAAACAGTGGGTCATAATCAAGTTATTGGGAGCAACCAAAGTCACTACCTAGAGATGCTTTTAAAATAACTCCTAATCACGTAAAGCTTTTTCACTAGGTTTTGTAGGTACTATTAACATTAAGGTTATTGAGACTGTAATGGAAAATCACTAGAACGAGAGACTTCAGTAATTAATAGAAATAGTGTTGGGAAAAATGTGACCTTGTGTGTAACTTGTCTCTATCAAGCATAC
>JAACJT020002258.1:0-12537 GCA_009936485.2 Gymnarchus niloticus
TGCTTCTGTATCTTTTGCCTGATGGCAGCAGTTGGAAGAGATCATGAGCAGGGTGTGAGGAGTCTTTTAGGATGTTTAAGATGTCCCAAAGGTGGCCTGGTGCCTGTTTACATTCCACCATGGGCTTCCAATACTGGAGGGGCAGCATCACAACCAAGGAAGTTTACTTGAGACGGAGCTCTTTGATTACTATGTGGTCGTGCGATTTATTGCACCCAACTAGACTCCTCAAATGTTCTTCGTGAGTGGTTACAGTCGTGTAGCGTTCGATGGGAGGCGTGGGTCGACTCCGAGTTTGCATGGTCAGAAGTGCATGCCACTCTTGTTGGAACAGCACAGGTGACTGCGCTGTTTCAAGTGGTTAAGAGGAAGAAGTGAATCAAAGGGAAGGAGAGGCGTCAAGAAAAATGTTCAGTTGATGACGTGACGGCGCAAGTGAGCACAGAATCAGAACTTCAAAGGCCAAAACCCAAACGCTCTTATAGCACTTAAATAGCTTGTGGGGTAACTGGAGTGTGAAACGATGTACACATGACACAAGACTGGGGCTACATCTGGCGTGTCTTAACACAAAAACTTCTCCACAGTGCCACTGCATGGATGAGGCCAAATCAACAAGGAAGACCTTCAAGTCAATGTTTTGGGTTAGTGATCTCTTTAAGGTTCATTTGCAGAGTCACTCAGCCCCCTCCAGCCCAGACAGTCCCTGCTGATGAGACCGGACAGCTTTTAGACAGAGGATGTCGGTGGAAGAGGTGCGAGCCGCCCCAGCACGCCACAGAGCCGCGCCGGCATGGGACGAATTTGGGTCCATCTGCTTCCACACCCGAGTCATTTCAGGACCCAGAAGGGCAGCTTCTGTGGATCAAAGCGCCTGTGGATTCCAGCTGAACAGACTCCCCGTCCTTCTTACAGCTGGCCTGACGTTTTTATGTCCGAGCTCAAAGAGACGATATCCTGAGGTGAAGATCTGATCCACGGGTTATGGTTATCTGTATTTCAAACTCGGATGAAGAGCATTGAGATCTATCTCACAGTATTCACTTTTTTAAAGGCGGTCTCTCTTCCTCCTAATAAACTGTAATGAAATCATTTCATGTTGCCAACTGAAAGCAGGAATATGTGGTGAAAAAAGCAGATCCACCTTTAAATGAAATGCAATAAGCTTTAAGAAATGTGGCAAAAGTCTGTAGCATGCACGCCAGCAACAGCAGTAAAATGCTTTAAATTAAAAGATTCACATTCAATATTGTTGTTTTTACAGCAATACCATTACTTTATATTTTAAAAAATAACTGCACCTGTTGTTAAATGATAAACCCAAACCATATGAACAGTTTGTCTGCACGCAGGTCCATTTAAAGTATTCAACGTGCCTCATCTTCCATTGACTCAACAATTGCAGAAGCATCTTGTTTCAAATCATATATAATAAACCTCCAGGATCTCCAGCAATACATGAGACCTCAACCTTGATAGTCTCTCTCCTGCAGGCCTCTCAGACTGCATAGTCTCTCTACTGCAGGCCTCTTGGCCTGTATAGTATCTCTGCTCCAGGCCTCTGAGCCTATATGCTGAGGTTAGCAGGAGAAATGTCATGCCTGCAAGAAGGCAGGAACCAGACGACGTGGCACTAAAGGTAGAGTTCACCCACCCACATTCCAGATCCGCAGCCCCGAAGCAGTTGGTTCTCGCCTGGGAGTTCCACTGTCTTCCATTCGCTTGCCAGAAACCACAATGGAACCGGCTCACTTTACTTCTCCATCCATTGCGGCCAGCCCGTGTTCTCGAGGTCATCCCTCGGCATATTGGGTTACATCCCACTGTACGGTTTGAGAACACTTCGAGTCTGCTGATCCGTGCCGGGCAGTACAGCTTTTTCACCTGGCCTGTCACGTAAGGAGAGTTACACACGTGGCCTTGCATGTTGATTAAAATAGCATGTCCAATATGTCCAGTGTACCCAGTATAACGTTGCTCATTATTTGACCTGAAAATGCACTGGCACATCACCAGGCCTTTGAAGCTGGACCACAGTCTATCACTAAACATGTATTATGCAATGCGGCAACTGCAGAAAGGAGGGTTGCAACCATCTCTCAGCACGAGAGTTGCCCAAGTGCTGAGATTTATGCAAAACCGCTAAAGCAATCAACCACCAAGTAGCAGAGCCACGATCCTCATCACGCAAGATCCAGATGCTGCGTACCTTGTGGACATTGTATATCACCACCCAATTCAAACATACGGAGCCTTGAGGCTCTTCATATGAAGTTGTGCGCCGACAAAATATATAGCCTTTCATTTACTGGAAGACCAAAGAGTCTGGATTCCACGAAGACAACATTACCCGAAGTACAGATGCCTTCAGTCTACTAGTGAGGAACGGTGCTACAACCATACACAAGCTGATCATTCATTGCACGTTTTTAGTTACATGAGTGGGAATACAATATTTGTAACTAAGTATTCTTCCCAACCCTAACGAGAATAGTTACACCAAGATGAGATACTTAACCCAAACTTGCTGAGAAATAACCAACTGTGTAAGCCAGGAAGCATTTTAATCTGAGTATTAGGGCAACGTGAGAACAAATGCTGCTAGGAAATAGAGGAAACCAGGGCTGATGCTAGTGGAGATCCTGACAATCTGAGTAGTTGTAGATAAGGCCCAGATTATCTGGGATATGAGCCAATTTGCACTGTGAAAAGTTTAGCACAAACCCCTGATGCGTTTACATGCAAATGATTCCGGCGGGAAATCGAAAGATGGACAAATTCTGATGAGAACAAGTAATGAATAAATCACCGTAGGGTTTATACCTATATTGTTTCGGAAACTTGTGTTTGACGGCACTAACATAGAAGACCAACTTGATCAACAGCATCCTCCTGTCACGGAATCTCTTGGTTCTCCAGAAACATATTCAGCTATAGGAGAAGCTAGATATATTGACTTTTGACTGAAAAAGTCAAAAGTCTGCATGTCTGACCCTGACCTGGATAAGCAGCTGGGCGATGGATGGATGGATGGATGGATGGATGGATGGATGGATGGATGATGAAAACCTCATACAGGCAAACAGATTTTGTTCTGTTGACCAGAGCTGACTCTTAAAATGGCTACATTTCTTGGAGTTAATCTGCCTCATCCTAACTTTAACCCACCAGATCAGAAGCTTCATAGTCTGCAGATTTTTCCAAATCATCCCCGTAAATGTGCTCTTGTGGGAGACTTAGGGCCAATGGAGGGGGTAAGGCTGCATCTAAAGACTATCAACGTAACCAGGAACACACAGGGAGTAAATAAAGAACAAAACAAAAACTTCACAGGGAATACCAAGCTAAAAATATTCAGTGCCTGTTTGATGCGCACTCGTCATTGCTGGACCTTCTTTACAGTAGTGGTAACAGTAGATGGTGGAGGACGTTTAAAGACAGAGCTTCATGCTCCTGTGTGTACTCATTCCAAAATACAATTCAGCTAAAATTCAGGCCCAGTGGGGCAGGAAGCTGGAAATATGTTTTCAGCAGTCAGGGTCTGAGGACAGTTAGGCATAGGGTATTGTGTTACACCCATTTCAAGATCTGATGTCTGAAAAGACAAAGTTCAACAGAGAGTGAACTTTCTGTTCCAAATCCCAATTGCTGAAAGCAGGTCAGCAACGGAAATGTGACTTCAAAAGAAATTCACTGAGTTGTGAGAAGCAGAGGTGAGGCTAAGCAGAAAATCAGGTCACATCGGTGTCTCAAGGTGGGTATTTTAATTTCAAATTTGATGACAGTGCAGTGGGATGGGGCCTGCGGATCCTTCACAGAAGGTTCAGAGAAAAATGCGTAATGATTTGATGAAGAAAAGGCTTACCGTGCTTATGTTTCTAATCCGTGCCGCGATGTCTTCACAGAATTAAAGCCACGCGGTGGAAAAACCGCCACCGACCAGTGACCTATCCCATGTACAAAGCATCGCTGCGTGTTTCATGACGTTCCAAGAACAGCGGGGAAAGCAAATAGAACAGCTCCATTTATCATTTTGGCCTCTCTGAGAATGCAAAACAACAGCCCACCATATCTGGCTGTCTGGAAAACATCTGCATCAGATGGAGCTAGAACGTTTTCATCTGGAGTCCATCAGTCAAAGTATGTGAGGTGTACCGCTGTCCGTCAACACGCCGAGGCTGGGGAACTGCATGGCCATCCGTGACATTACATGTCAGTGCATGCTTTCTACAATTACATCCCATAATACAGCTGATGTTCTGAAAGACCCCTCCGACCCTGATCGCTCACATACCATAGTCGTTCTCGTCTGTTTGTTGTTTTTTTTTTTTCACACCACATTGTAAATTATGTTTTGTGTTCTATGGGCCAGTCCAACAGTCACTTAGTACTCTCTATTTAATAAATTCCCAAGGAAGCCTTTCATTAACCACTGCTCCCAAAGGTCTTCAAGCTACCAGCCATCTTTACTGCAAATGCTGGAAAACATGTTTTATGCAATTTTGATTTCTTGATGCGATCAAAGACACCACAACTTTCATAGTCTGTCTTGCTTCCTTGCCCACTTCTACACAAAAATCTACACGTTTATTCGAAATCACCAAAAGTCACCAAACACTCTCAGCAACCATGTTCATCTACATGGAATATTCTGGAGCTTTCAGACCAGTTGGATATAATTTTAAGCTAAGTGCCTGTGTCAGGGTGGCATGGTGACTCAGCAGTTGGCACCGTAGCTCCACACCCTAAAGGATGGGGGTAAGGCCACAGTAGGCATGGTGCTCTGTATGCATGGAGTTTCCACGTTCTACCCGTGCTTCTTGGGGTTCCTCCAGGTACTCCAGTTTCCTCCTGCAGTCCAAGGATTCCAGGTTAACTAACTTTGCCCATAGTATATGTGTGACTTTGCCCTGCAATGGCCCCCTGTCCAGGGTGTTCCCCACCTTGTGCCCTTAGCTGCCTGGAATTGGCTCCAGGACCCCCCACTACCCTATAGAACAAGCTGTTTAGAGGATGGATATGCTTGTTAGGAATAAAAAGACAGTGAAAATCCTGTTAAGACAAACTTTTTGTATCCATCCTCAACCATTCATGCATGTATGCAGTACCTCAGGCAGAACTTACCACAGAAAGGTCTATGAGGCCATAACCGTCTGAGGGTATGCACACATGGCGTGCATATAGCTCTTGGAGGAAAAGCGACAATTACCTGTGCAACATTAACAGTAAGCCATATATGATGTTTTCTGGTGTGTGTGAAGTGGTAACTTGAGTACCAATAAAACAGTACTTCAAAAAACCCAAGGGGCACCAATGTCCAAAAAAACATTAAAGACTACTCTTGCAGAACAAAAGACAAACAGACACGCTATGACGAGCTACCTGGAATACTGCTGACAACATCTCGATTTGTATATTCTCCACAGAGTCTAAAAGAACTAAGTATTAATTCAAGACTTTGTTTACTTTGGCTAGATCAGTTGTCTAACAGAAAAATGGTTTGTGGCAATACAGTTAGGATTTCAAAAATGGATTTGCTCGACTAGTTGTGACTTGCATGACCTCTAATGAATTGAAAACAGAACTCTAGAAATCCATTTTGATGTATGGATTTGATTACCACACCAGAAGCACCCAGGGACATGTAATTTAACAGTTAGGTGGAAAATCACCATGGATAGAGGCGGGGCTACGGTAAGCCAATCTGCAGCAATACTTCTCGTTTACTGCTCAGTTAAACGTGATGGTTTCAGGAACCATCTGCTCCCCAGGATGATATAAGGAGGAAGTCCCACAGACAGGAAGAGGTCCTGGGAAAAAGGAATGTCAGGGTCTTGAATCTTCAAACCAAACACCACCTGCTGTAGTTTCACCGGCTCCTGGTGGACATCACCAATCTGGCATTATCTTACTGTCATGGGAAAAGACACAAAGCAGAATTCTGGAAGGAAATGATCTAGCAGGTCACCCCCGTGGTCATGAGGTCTGACAGGCCCAATATCATTTTACAGTCCTTCTTCTATGCTGAGGTCTTGACCCATGAAGACCTCGGAGGGGGCAGTTTGGAAACCCTCTACCATGGTTACCCGCAGGATGAACCTCAAACCCAGATTTTCCAACCCAATGGAAGTGCAGGAAGTGATGCAGTCTGCTTCAGTATCAGTGATAGTTACTTGGATGAAAGCATCCTAGTTTTAACACGAAACACAAGACGTCTGAAACCGCGTGTCCGTGATCCCCGGAGTTTGTTTTTCCAAGTGTGGAAGGCCTCCCAACTGCTGGCTTGTTGTCAAACCACATCCAGGGCTCCAGAAAGCCCTTCTACACCCTTGGCTTCTGATCACACTGATCCTGCCGTGGAAACTGCTGTCCTTGCCTGCCACGGATTTCGCAGGCACAAATGGCACCTCTTGTGGAAGCTACACCAGCCTATGTCATAATTAGGTCCTTGAAACAACCCCAGAAGCAGGATAAGCCTGGAGGGAAAGAGCTGAGCAACATTAAAACAGAACTGAAAACATGGTACAGTGCTGCGTTTTGCATAATCAGCATCATTTTTGGTTGTTTCAAGAGTTAATACAGTTTTAACATTTACACACCATTTTGAGTATGCAAGTGTTAAATCAGAGTGGGTCATTGTTATGGCCCTTTTTAGAAATGTTTTACCATTTTCACATCCCCTTTTTTCTTCACTTCCACGTGGATTTTAAAATGAAATTTTGCCTACATTCTCAACAAAATACCTTCATTTTAATATGATGTCCATTCATACCTTAGAGAGTTTATATGTCATCACTGGTTTGTTTTGTACAGACACGGCAGGAAAAGTGCTTATCAACTTAAAGATTTAAATCACTTCATTCTATGAGTTATGTGCTGAAACTATTTTACAGTTTATGAAGTTTTTGTTGTCTTTTGCTTAGTAGAATTACTCAACTTCAATCAAAGTCACTCCCAGTTGCGGTTTGATATTAGCCTCTACAGAAACACTAATACAAAACAGCCAGGAGTTTATTTTCACAGTCTTTTCATACATAAACATGAAGAGGTGGCTTGTATCTAGTTAATGCTAAATTAATACCCCAGTTGTTAGTTGAGATATTAATCCACATGTATGGCATGTGTGTTTTATGCACTGAGTGGCTACAAACTTGACTATTCCTTGAAAGGGGCAGCATTCCAAGATGAGGGAGAATTACTACCTGTTCAAATGGGTAAATCTTAGCAGACATACTCAGGGGAACGAGCAGTGCTGGAGATTTAAGAGGAGGGGCAAGGGACAGGCACTCCAGTAGTGGTAAATTATCTGCATATGGGAGGTGGAGGAGGTGTGGGTTCAGTGGAGCTTTTACCCCCACCCGGCACAGTGTATACCTGTGCACCATCAATGAAGCCCAAGTAATACATAATTCTGATGCATATGCTAAGAATGTGTTTGAAATATATAAGTGATGGCTCAACACAGGGGTCACTGCAGGTATTTCTGCTTAAGGAAGCACTGTAAAAACACAGGGGATCACCACTGCCTCAGCTGTGTGTATGGAGTTTGCATCTCCTCCTCGTGTTGTGTGGCTTTCCTCCTGCAGTACACAGACTTGCAGCTAGGCTAACTGATGGCACTAACGACAGGCTTCCCACAACAGAGGCCATGAAAAATGATTGGAAGATTGATGAATGCAAAAACACAAAAAACTTCCATCAGTCAAATACTCACTCTGCTATCGGTCTCGGTGTGCAAAACGTTTCATTACCTATTCACAGTGTGAATCATCAAATATGTAAAAGAAAACTCAACATTTGTATAATCAAATAAGGGTTCCCCTCATTCCTGTAATTTCAATGTTTATATATGCATACCACTGCAGTAAAACCAATCCAGTATGACTCAAGACCAAAGCTCTTTTCTTGTTCCTTAGGCATAATCGAGAGACCAGCGTGAAATCCCAGTGCTCATATTCCAGCTGTCACAAATCACCTTACCACAAGGTGTCCACTGTGACTGGCTTCATACTGACCGTTCCCTGAGAGACAACAGACAAACATGAAGCTGCTGTGGGATGGCAGCATTTTATGGTGCTCGCTTGTGTTCCCCTCGGGATTCACCGGAACACGTGCCAGACAGCTTGTTTCTTCATTTCCTTGTATCTCATTTCAAAAAGGAGTCTTATTTTGGGCAAATTGCCCATGTATGGGTTGGTTCCGATGGTTTGTGTATAGACCCTGACATAAAAAAAGGAGATTCAACACAAGCCAGTCGTGACACACTGAAGTAGTTCCCAGAAGTCGGATTATCTGGAAATCCAACGTTTAAAGAGAAAAGCAAATATGCGGCAAAGTGGTATGTGAGTTGCTTGGGAAGTCTCCGGATTTGTCCAGTAACGGCAACTACTTTACAACAAAAAAAAAATAACTAATCTGAACAGATAATGTTACTATACCTAAGAATTCAAAGACGTTTTGGGTGCGCACCACCAGCATGCACTGGGGCTTGTACATAGTTGTATTGTGTGTAACATTGTATTGTTATTGTAATAATTGTATATTGTAGAGATGTATTGTGGTGTAGCTATTCATGGAGTCCCTCGTGTTGTACTGTGAACCCTCTTGTGTGTATGTAAAGTGTCCACCGTAATCGATGGGTCTAATGTGTCTTCCCTTCCCCGGTCTGTGCCTGGACAAGTGAGTTTGTATAATTGTTTGGGATGCTGCTAATCAAAAGCACCTTTTCAAAATCCAAGCTGTTTTTTCTTCCTACTTCACGTGAGAGCTGTCACCACGATACTTAGTTATACGTATAATGCTGAATTTGAACATGCAATAGTAATACGCTGCTGAGTTGTGCGCAATACCAGAGGCTGGAGGTGTCCCTAGGGTGAAAAAAACACACGTTGCATTTAAGTAGTTCCCTCGAAGATCACTAGAGGTCACTATTACACTTCCCATATCGAGAAGCTTGATCATAAACATTCATCCATTTTCCAACTGCTTGAGTTATGCGGATTATAAGACTATCCCAGGAAG
Source organism: Gymnarchus niloticus (assembly GCA_009936485.2). Classification (NCBI taxonomy): domain Eukaryota; kingdom Metazoa; phylum Chordata; class Actinopteri; order Osteoglossiformes; family Gymnarchidae; genus Gymnarchus; species Gymnarchus niloticus. The sequence continues at coordinate 9,022 of JAACJT020002258.1, forward strand.
CAGAGGGGCAGAGGAACACCATAAACGACATACTAAGCTATTTGCAGGGCACACAAAAACAATGTTCAATTTAGGGACAGCGATTCAGTGGAACTACGTGCTTTTGGACAGTGATCGGGAACCAAAGCATCATGGGTGGAACATTCAATACATATTACCTACACACATACAGGGTGTGGCAGGATTCAGACCCCCAATCCTGGAGATTGTGAGCCACCATTCCACCCTTTAGCATAAACAATTATACTTGTTTGCTACTAAGAGAATCATTTAAAAACTTCAAATACAAAGCGGTAATAATTTTATATTTTCACACACCACTAGGGTGCACTGCTTTTAACTGCTCTTCAGATGCAGGTTTAAATCCCCCCCTTTATTCTGTGTATGGACTATGAATGCGCTCCCTGCAGGCTTAGATGTAAGCATAGGTGAGATGGGCGATGAGCAACGGCCCATGGCGGCAGGGGACCCCCGGTCCCCCAAATAATTTTATTATTTTTTTCCTGGGGGGGGGGGCGCCAAAAAACTTAAAACCGCTATTATATCCCTGTGTTGCGTAGGTTTTGTCCCACGGTCCACTGAGACGCAGTTAAGCTAACTTAACCGCTTCCCCGTCAAAGACGGACCGTCGACAACCGTTTCGGTTTCCCCGCCATTTAGAGACGACGACGATGAATGATTTATTAGCAAAATAGATTAAAGAGCGGCAACTCGCGCGCAGACGCGCATCCGGCGAAGCGCGTGACCGGAAGTTGAGTTCAAAGGTGAAAGGTCGTTCAATTCTCTTTCCTGCGTGTTCGCGCGCGGGGCCAAAAATGACTACCCTCCGAGCGTTTACATGCGACGATTTGTTCAAGTTTAACAACATGTGAGTATACTTTTTTCTTGCGTCTTTCGTTGTGATTCAGTTGTTTCTGGTTGCCGCGCCGAATGGCTAAGATCTCATGAAGGAGAGTCAGCTAGCCGCGCCGCTTGTTTACTAGCAGTTTAGCTAACAGCTAGCTAACCCCATCCTGAGGGGAAGGTGGTCGAGGGTGAGGTTGTGGTCCACCCGGTAGCTCCCTGGCTCAGCCCGTCTTTACAGAGTTAATCATGGTGTGTGATTGCCAGCCTTGACTTTTCTTTATTACCCGTATAGTAACATTTGAAGCGATGTAACAGAGTTAAGGTGCGTCTGTATTCATTTCTACTTGTTTATTTCGACAGTAATCTGGACCCCCTGACGGAAACTGTATCCTTTCAATCGGGACAGATCCTTCAGCGGCATCAGATAAGCCAGAGGAATGCTGTCTGAATGTTTACCTCCTTTACAGCCCCCTCCCAGTATGGCATCCCTTTCTACCTGCAGTACCTGGCTCATTGGCCCGAGTACTTCATAGTGGCTGAGGCCCCGGGCGGTGAATTGATGGGCTACAGTAAGTGTTGTCTGAAAGAATGAGGTGTTTGTCTTCCAAAATGTCCTGTAGTGCTATAATGAAGAAGTCAATGAAGGTGAAATATAATGCAGGATCACGGGAAGCGTTTAGAGGTTCATGCAAAATCTGAGTTACTTTTGACTGTGCTCTCAGAGTCTTGTTATTTAGCTGCATGAATGTTTAGGATGAAGAGCATTCGTTTAACAGCTTCACAGTTTCAGCTCTTTCCAGTTTTGACCAATTTGGGCTGTTTCTGTCTGAGATCCTGTACATTCTCTCTGAACCTGGAGCTCTGACTCCTGCTATCAGGACCTACTGATGGCAGGACCTGCCGTGCTCAGTGCTGCTCTGACGTGTGTGTATCGCCAAGTGGCTGCTCTCACAGGCCGTGTGCTCTCTGCTCAGTCATGGGCAAGGCTGAGGGTTCCGTGGCTCGGGAGGAGTGGCATGGTCACGTCACCGCGCTGTCGGTAGCCCCAGAGTTCCGACGCCTGGGGTTGGCAGCCAAGCTGATGGAGCTGCTGGAGGAGATCTCGGAGAGGTGTGGCCCAGACAGTGCTCAGTGTCTCCTCAGATTATCCTGCGTTGTGCTTCCCTGTCATGGTGGTTGTTGTCGTCCAAAGGAACTTGTAGTTTCACACTGAGTTCATCGGTGTCTTTTTTTATGAATGGGTCCGTGTTGGTACTACAGCTAAGGCCTGCTGCACTGTTGAAGCCTCAGTCGATGTATTTAATCACCTTTGTTTGTATGTGCTGCAGTCGTTATTATTAATACAGCTTTATTTACGCAGGTTAGTCACATTGCGATTTAACATCTCCTTTACAAGTTAAACATGGTCATGATGTGCAGTACTAAAAATGGTTTGAGACGCAATAATAAAAAACAGGACAGGTGCAGATATTTTAAAGGATCACATTAAGATCACACCAAAGCTAAAAATGCCATTTAACCATTTAAATAACTTGAATCGCATTCTCACTTATTATAGTAGTGTATAAAAGTTGACAGTTCCTTGGACTTAAGAATAGTTTGATTAAAGTAACCGAATGTGTGAGTGTAAGTTTTCTTTTTTTTTTTTTTTTTTGCGGACGTCTGTATTGACGCCTTTGCTGGTCACTCATCCTTTAGGAAGGGCGGATTCTTTGTCGATTTGTTCGTGCGAGTCTCCAACCAGGTGGCAGTGAACATGTACAAGCAGCTGGGCTACAGCGTCTACCGCACGGTCATCGAGTATTATTCTGCTAGTAACGGAGAGCCTGACGAGGATGCCTATGGTGAGCTGTGGCGCCACCTGGCTTTCTTAGCTACACAGACACATTGGCTCCAAGCTGAGTTCATTCCTTATTTTGCCCTGTGTTTCTTCCTACCTACTCAGCTCTTATTGCTGTTGTATGTTTGAACCTGCCAGACCAAAGCAGGTCGCGGTCACTGCTGTATGGGGACCCGCAACCTTTTGCTGTACTTCCTGCCTGGTTGTCTCCACAGATATGAGGAAGGCCTTGTCAAGAGACACAGAGAAGAAGTCCATCATTCCTCTGCCACACCCAGTCAGACCTGAAGATATAGAATAACCAAACGCTGTGACTCTCTTCCAGTTTCCTTAGCTGTACGAACATACTGTAAATACTGGGAATATTCTCTACCTGGCCCCAATGTTTTTTAATTTATTTAGATGAACATGAGACAATATAAAATCTATAGTGTGAAAAATGGTTTACTTCAGCACATTTTTAATATATCATCTTGTACAGAGGCACATTGTGGGTCTAGGGTTATGAACTGAAGGTCTAGCTTTATTAGGGGAATATCATTACTGTTAGAGAGTCACAGCTATACAGATTTTTTTTTCTTTCTCTTATTTGTCATGTGTAAAACAAATGTTTGGGGGGGACAATAAACTACATATATAATGATTCTGTGTTCATTTGTAAAGCCATGTTTAAGGCACTTTTTATAGAGTAAAACAGTTTTTGCTCTGGAGTAGTGGTATATTTTGTTGTTGTTTGTTGTTGTTTAGTCACGTAGTCGTGTCCGACTCTTCGCGACTCCATGGACCACAGCACGCCAGGCTGCCCTGTCCTCCACCGCCTCTCGGAGCCT
>JAACJT020002259.1:0-12536 GCA_009936485.2 Gymnarchus niloticus
TTGCACATGGAGTAGAATTAAAGTGAAATGTAGGAGAAAATTAATTGTCATTCAGTGCCCTGATGGCAACAGGGTAGTAACTGCTGTTTAGTCTGTTTGTCCTTGTTTTAATGCTCCTGTATCTTTTGATAATTAGCCATGATGGATGGAACCCAGATGCAAAATTTGCAACTGAAAGTCTGAAAAACTGGCATTTCATTTCGGAAAAGGCCAGTGATTTCGCATGTTGCCGAGGCCATTTGTATGGTGTACCACCAGCTGGAGGCTGCAGTTTTTGAGGAACAGCTCTTTATCCTCCCTGACATAGTACCAGATATTTACCACTGTCACCTCACACCTCCAGGGTTCGGGGGTTCCATTCCTGACTCTGTGGGGGTGGAGTTTGCATGTTGTCCTCATGTCTCGTGGGTTTCCTCCTGGTTCTCCAGCTTTCTCCCACATTTTCCATAGTGTGCGTGATTGAAGGTGCCCTTCAATGGGTTGGCACCTCACCCAGGGTTTACATCCTTTTTTCTCTCTAAACCCCCTGCCTCCCCACACTGGTGCGGGATTAAATTTTCCTCTCAGTGGCCAAAGCTTGTGATTCCCACCATTGCCTGTGTGTGTTTGCATTCTCAAACCACCGCAGTAGGACAAGTGGAAAAGTCCTCTGTTGTCGCATTTCGGATGCTGCCGGATCTCACGTTTCTCCAGCACTTAGAAGCGATCAAGTGCCGGTCTAGTTCATCAATTAATGACCCATCAGACTCACTTAGACGTTTTCATGCTCGTCAGACCGAAGCCCTCGGGGGAAAGCAGTGCAATACTCGTCACAGTCGCAGAGGCCCCGTTCACCTCGCCGGAGCAGATGCTGTCTTTGGAGGCTACAAATTGTGTCACTCTTTGGTCCGACTAACTAAGTGGCCATTTTTTAATCCGCGCAAGCAAGCAAAAAGCCGATCCTGCCTGCCCTGCGTGGCGTAGTAGAGACAGCGAATGCCAGCGTGTTGTTAAAATGCGCGTGATGTCACTGCCAGAGTCTCAGAGGGGCGTCACGCGGCCTCCGCACTGCAATGATAGTCCTATTGTAGCTACATTGCACATCACAGTGTGCTAATAGGGGATGACGCGGTAACGCAGTGGGGAGCACCTCCAGGGTGGATGGTACGAATCCCACCTCTAGTCTACAAAATTTGCATGTTCCCCCTGTGTTGTGCAAGTTGTCTCTGGATACTGCAGTTTCCTCCCATAGTCCTAAATCAAAGCATGTGTTTGGCAGAATTGTTGCCTCTCAGTTCCCCGTAGTGTCTCTACTCTGACATGGGCTGGCATCCCATCCAGGGTGCCCCCTGCCTCATGCCCTGTGCTTCCTGGAATGGGTTCTAGACTCACTGCAGCCTTGTACTGGGTAAGCAGTCATGGATGGATGGATGGATGAATAAATGAATGATGCATTCCAGCCTTTTTTTAAATATGGGGCCCTGTATTTCTTTGGTCAGTCGCAGCTTTGGTCTGCCATGTTCAGTTTATTTATTTGAGCATGTATCAGCCTTTTACAGGTTGAAATTCCAGTTAAAATCTTGTTTATGCAACGACAAAAGCACTGACGCAAGCTAAGATTTGCATAGTCGATATCCACCCATTCTTCGGTCTTTTCAAAAAATATAAATAGATGTTGTACTTGGCAGTGATACGTGGTTTGAGTTCTCTTCTATCTGCTGCATCGCATTCCTCTATTACGTCATTCAGGAAAACCGATGAGGTTCTGGACGTCTGATCGTCACCAGTAGCTGGTTTTTGGGATGTAAACGATTCCTTGTTATTTCAGACAGCTATTTCAGCTGGAAGGGAAACATCTGCAGAAAGCAAAAGCAGCTTCACGTCACAGAAGGGCTGTAGATGAAGACCAGGGTCCTGGTGCCTTTGCTGGTGGCAAGTGTCATGGGACAAGTTGTGGGCACAAATCCCAAAGGAGTGTATTTATTTATTCAACATCAGGGCAGAACAAACACCACATTTGGGGCAGGTGGACATGTTGGCGGGACCAGGCAGCATTGCACGGTTCTGGGAAAAGTCATTTCCCCCTAGGGGGAGGCTGTTTCCCTCGTCAACTCCCAACCTCCAGCCTGCCCCAGTGGGTCAACTTCCACAGGCCCAGGGTTGTCTCTCTCCCTCTGGCTTGATCCTCACCCCTTTATACTGCCTGCAGGTAGATTTCAAACCAGCTCCAGCCGCAGCTCCTTCCACATTCTCTGCAGGTTCTGTGGAACGCGGTCTATGACTAATGGAGCCATAGGCTGTGGCACTGGCAACCAGATGATCAGGGGCCACACAGAAGTAAAGTAAAGCCAGGTGAACTGAGTGATTAGGCTGGTCACCTGACTTTCTCCACTCCCCCATCCTACACGTAGTGCTGCCACACTCTATAGCGGTGACATGCATTCTCTGCTGTCAGGCACTTTTAATAGTCAAACCTCCTTCAGTCATTGTTGTCCCATTAGATTCTGTCAAGTACCTCATGGATTAATGTGCTTGCGCTGTGTTTCAGAGCCACCAGCATTACTGCTGGTTTCCCTGCCTGTATTTGATCGGGGGTGCGGAGGTGGTGATGGACAACGAAAGTCCTTTTTTTCTTTATCATTTTACACAAGACTAAAATCACAAGCGACCTCTCCAGTGTCCCATAGACAGCAGAATTTTATGATCACATACAAATTTCATGTCACCCATGACTATTTACTGCATGAGCAGTTGGATGATGTATGGCTGGTCCTTATAGCTGCTCAGAGTTTTATTGGTTGAATATCCGTCATTTTTTCATGTTCCCGACTGTTGGTCCCTGGTAATAAGAACATGACCAGCTGTTGAGGTAGTGAAGTCCCATGCCGAATGGTATGATGTCAGAGCCTGTCCCCACATCTGAACCTGCAAAGTTTGCGTGCTTTGCAAATCGCCCTATAACGTACCACATCACGTTCAATACAGTCACTATTTAAGAATGAATTATGAATATAATAATGCAAATTCATACAATTTCATGGATCTGACATGTAGACTCAAATGTGAATTTGATCAATGTGAACAATGGAAACAATGATAATTGGATTTTTAAAGTTTGTTTCCATTTTTATAGGCTATATTACAATCCCATAGAGTTGGCAAGCTGCTGAAAAATTTAAAGGCTGTCGTGATTACATTTCCGATCGGACATTTTTGGAAATTTAATTTGATCACAAGAAAAGCTTATCGTTAGCTGGTAATAGTTGCTGATGAAATTCACTCCTGGAAGAACAGGAATTACAGGGGAACTAACTGACTTAATGAGCAGGGAGGGAGTTTGGGTTGGGAAACGCGACGGAATATTTATAAAAAGCAAAGGGGTGAGATTCAAGCAGAGCAGAAACAAATTTGCCTGTCAAAAGAAGAATGGGTATCAGTACAAAATGGTTCATCCTGTGTGGTTTTTCAGTGATTTGCTCTGCTGGGTTTTACTAACTCACTTTACATGTGTGCACCTGTGACACCGCAGCTGATTTCGAGCACATAGCCTAAGCTGTGTGCCCATCGTCTGAAGGGAACCACCCTGAACGCTTAGTCAGGAAAGCAGCTCTACAAGAGAGTCAGTGAAGCTTGAATGATGATGCGATTTCTGTGTCAGCTTAAATGTCACCGAGTGCAGCTGGGAACATTACACCGCTGGTTCTCCGGTTAAAATTCAAATTAAAAACCCCGGAGATCGTTCTGTGCTGGTAAAATAAACGAGGTCACCCTGAAACTCGGGGAGTCAAGTTATTATCGAGGACGACGTGGAGAACAAATCGGATGAGCTGCTGATTCGAAACACCATGAGTCATCGATGAGCGCGCGCTTGTTTATTAGCGGCCTCGTATTGAGGTAATGCCGCTTAATGTAATAATGCCTTCGTAAATATGGTTCTAAGATCAGGTTCTCAATGTTTATGCTACATACCGATGGTATCTTTTACACTTGTCCTACCTCCCAGCTAATCCCACTACATATTTTATTGCTGAAGTGTGAATAATCCTTCATTATAGCATTCGTTTGGGAGGTTACATGCCAGGCTGCTCGACTGTCAGACGGCGGCATTACAGACACGGTCGCTGGGAGAGAAGATCAAACATGAGCGGCTGGCACTTCGAGGCGCCAGGGATGTCAAAACCCCATGTTCCAGCAGGACCACCAACGTTCAAGCGATTGCCTTTAATGGAGCCAGTCCTGGTTCAAATATCTCTGCCTGACAGTTCTCTTTAACAGTTACAGGCAGTGATGGATGGGAGTCCATCCTGCAGATAGGTCAGCCAGGCTGTGATTTGTGTACATGTCCTGTGTAATGATAACTGCTTACAGTGTTTGGCTCAATGCCTGCATAAACCCAGATCATTATGAAAAGATCACAATATTTCATGTGGCACTATGAAAAAATTCCTGTTTCTTTTCAAAGTGAATTTAAATGTGTGTGCGTTTTTTTCTTTTTTTCTGGTTGTTACTATTCCCGGCAACTTTTACCAGGATAAACAGTTAGAAGATGGATGGATGGATGGATGGATGGATGGATAGATGTTTTCTCATTTTTAAATTTTGCCTGTTATGGCTGAAATAAATCCCAAAAATTGCTTTACTTGTTCCTAGGCAGAATGGCAGGTTGCTTTAGTTGTACCTGTTATCACCTTGCACTTCCATGGTTGGGGGTTTGAATCCCACCCCCAGCTCTGTCTGTGTGAAGTTTGTCTGTTCTCTCCATGCTTTGCAGGTTTCCTCTAAGTGTACTGGTTTTATTGCACAGTACAAAGACATGCGTTGTAGGTTAATTGGGGTAGTTAAATTGTCCATAGTGTATGATTGGGAGTGTGTGTGCCCATGGACCCCCACCTTATGCCCTAAGGCTGCCTGGGATAGGCTCCATCTACCCCCACAATCCTGAACAGAATTAAACTGTCAGGAAAATATATATATATGGACTTGAAATGCACCGCATTATGAGTGAATTTTATTAAGTTGCAGAACTGATTTTTCAGCAGGGAGATATCAAATAGGATATAGAATGACAGGTCAAATAAGGGGCAGCTCCCAACTGATGCCACCATAGCTGGACTGGGGGGCTGGTGCAGGTGTGGCAGGCAGCAAAGTCAGCAGGAGTGACTCTCACCTGTATTTCCAACAGACTTGTTTCAGATTAAATCTCCTTGACTAAAGCTTTTCACAGCCAGGGGTCAAAGGTCGTTTGAGGGGCTGCAATTAAGAATGAACAATGAGGGGTTAACACTAGACACGCTGTGCCCCACATAAAAAAAAACCAAACAGATTTGCAGATGCACCTTTGCTTTTTCCCTTCTGGGTCTGGTGATAGTCTATAATTATATCCATTAGGATACTGTGCAGGTTTTGTTTTGAGTAAGAGGGTTTCTGTGGAATTTTCATCAACTGTCCTTGATTGATTTCTGCTTCAGCCCTGTGCCACGATCAAAAGGGCCGACGTGGAAAACGTGGGATGAGTTCCAGGAGGAAATGGCTACGTGCATCAACTTGCTGGCCTCTGTATCGCAACTTCCAAATGCCAAACGTGTCTGTATCCATCCCGCAGGAGCCCTGAACAGACAGGGTGGAAAACATGCACATCATTTACAATCTGCTCAGCCAAGGTTTAGGCAATTGTTGTATTTCTGTGCACGTATAAAAAATGAAAAAAGCTGTTATTTCCTGTTATCAGTTGAGTTGCGATCGTTCCAGTCGAGTTCGTGCCAAAAAATATTTTATATATCGATTTTCACACTGTGCCTCTCTCTGTGTGGTGACCACACACCAACTACCTCAGTCTCAAAGACTTCCTTCCTGTTTATTTTTTTTTTCCAACAAAACCAGCTTCATTTCTCAGCATTGATTTGCATCAGTAAATAATTGCTCTTCTTCTTTTTTCCCTCAGATTTCTGTTGTGGCCATGTTAAATGGTGGACATCAACCACAAAGCAGTTTCTCTTCCGCAAACCACAAGGTGTGAAATTGAAAGCGAAGATGGCCAGGAATATGGAGTGGCATTAAGAGGTGCTTAAAAGCATTCAAGCTGTCGCTTACTTTCATTTTCTTATTTTCTTCCCAGGACTTCTTTGTTTTTTTACCTCAAAAAATAAATTCATCAGATGTCTGGCAATGAACCACGAGTGTATTTTTTTTTCTTCATTCCTCCACATTCTTGGGAGAGTGCAGATTTTTGATCTTTTTACGATGGGTCGGTACACTCTTCTCCTTGATAACATCACCAGCTTTCCGTGATGAGCCGTATCTGCACACCCCACGATCAGGGAATGCTGCCGCATTCTTCCCCCCATTCCAAATTGTTTTGGGAGAGGCAAAAATGGCGCCCAATGGGTCTATAAATCATGAAGCAGAAGCTTCATCGTAGCAAACCTGCAATGATCTGGGAGGTGCAGCCTGAACAACAGCTCGTGTTTTTCCATAACTCTGTATCTCCATAGCTTAAAGTTTATTGAGCGCACTGAAATTAATTACCTCGGTGATCTCTCCTGCACAGCTGCAGTCATTATGTATCAGGCTGTTTTCATTTCCTCTATCAGCTGCTCATTTAAATTTTTTTTTCAGGTCTGAATGAAGTGAGAATCGACTTATCCCAGATGTTCTTTCACTCCTGTTTACGTTCTCAGGAACCACCCGCTACTCAAGTGGCTGTCAAATTGCAAGACATTTCTTAAGGCTCTTCCAGGTGGGTAGAATCATGAAGGAGGAGGAATAATGGCCTGCACCACACTGCAGTATTGATAGTCCTCCTACAGGAATCTCACTCTGCTGAGTTACAGACACCTCTGAATCAAAGCTTTCTCTTGAATTACTTCATCTATCAGCTGAGCCTCATTCTCCGCTCAAACATTCTTTTGTTTACCGCACTGAAATGACTGTATTGACCTCTAAAGCACTGCATATTAAGAGCTCTGGGGAACGTAAACATGTTAAAGTATTTTGACATTTAATACACTTTTACTGTGTGCTGCGTCTGTGTGTGTGTTTTAATGCTAGGAAAAGAGGAATGATGCGAGTCATATCTCTGTACATTATGAATGTGAAATGGACTCTTAAACGTGATTATCACAAGGTGGCTGTCTCCACTGCTGCCTGCCAGTCTGCTTGTGGCTGTAACTTGTGAATATCTAATCGTCACGCTAAATCACAACCTGCCTCCAGGGGGCGCTGTGTGTTGCAGTTGTGTCACATGTCAATCGATCGCTGGACCTATACAATGTCTGTCTTCGGCGATCCCCAATATTGGCTCACTGAATACTCATTGAATCTGCTCCTGGCAGTTATTCCCCCTTGCTGTGGATTCCCCGACCCTATTCCCTACCTACTTCTGTACCCGTTGTGTCTGGTAAAATCTGAGTTTCAGCTAAATCTGCTGACTTGACTCCTCAATCTCTGCGAGCGGATCTCACTAATGAGTGACCTCTAAGTGACAGGTGACTACGCGCTGGTTGAGCTTAGTGACATGTCTGCTGCCTCACGTCACATTCCCTTCTTGAAACTCACTGACTATAGCCTCTTGGACCTAACCGCTTCAGAAATCCCAAACTGAACGTTCATATCATCTGTCAGTCTTTCTTGGGATTCAGCCAAGTGGCACTGCAAAATAGTGTTTCTGGAAATATTTAAGGTCTTGTTATACAACTGCAGTTAGTCGCTATTAGTGGACAAAACAGAAACAACATAAGGGGATGTGCTGCTATTGGTCTGTTGTGCTGAGAGGACAACGTGAACAGAAAATGGTGATAGTTTTCTACCTTCTTCCAGGTGGAATATTTGTAGCTGTAGGTGCTTATTCAAACATTTCCAAAAGTGCTCAGTGACATTTAGGACTGGGGACTGGGGATGGCATGTTGCAGGGACAGTGTCGTATAAACAGTCACAACAATGTGGCAAGCAAATCAGGGTGCTGTTGTCCCAGATGACTGTCACTCAAGCAGCCAAGAGAATACTACATTATGGAATTGTCACAAGGGGCTACTTATGTTGACAATGAATTATCTTGCATGAATGCTGACTAATAATGAAATGAGAAAATCACGGCCCTTTGCTGGAAGTACTCTCTCCTCTATTTAAAATTTTTCTGCTGGTACCTGAAGTTGAGGAGGTTAAACTAACGTGTTTAATCTCAGCCCAATATAGTATGACTTGACATATCATGTGATCAAATGGTCATATGACCTTTGCTTCTTTGGAATAACATATGGCTGTCAACAGGTATCACAAATGGGTTTTCATAGTTTAGCCCAGCTCTGTCACAGAGCCCAGTGTGTCCCCTTGCCATTTTTGTTGCAACTGGGTCAACGCTGTTCACTTTGGGTTTCTCTTATGGATGCTGTATTCTTACATTTTGCATTAAATGCTAATGCGTGTGTGCCTTGTTTTCTCTCTACCGTGTCCCCGCCCTCTGTGGTTCCCCAACATTACTCAAGGCTGCCGTTGTCGTCTAGTTGGTTCTTTGCGATGTTTCAGTTTCTATTACCTAAGCTTCAGTCAGGAAGTCATCAGTCCTTCGCTCATCATTTTGACACCTCCCCCTAGAGGTCAGTCCTGCTGACTGCAGCATCATTACTAGCCAGCCCAGAGCTGCCCTTTCCACACACATGCCTGGGAGCTGCACACACCACATGTTTGTTTCTCTGCCTTAGACTCTGATGATTTCATTTTGCCCACCTCCAGTGTAACTGCAGCAGGGTTTGAGGAAGTCGGCAGAAGAGGCCTGCTGCGATGCTACTCGGGTTGTTTTCATTGCATAGGTGCAAAGGTGTATTTGTCAGACGTGCCGTTTATTGCGCCACATAACTTTAGTTGCGAACAGCAGCCTGTGTGGGCGTTGGCCTTAGGCATGCCAGTCATGGTGAGTGTTTGAATCTTCTGTACCGTGCAGCCGTGGAGCCAGAGGATTTCTGCTGGTACATCTGAGTTAACTCAGACGCCCAACAGGCATCCTCATTCACTACAGCTGCTCTAATTTCTATGTGCTGGTTTTTTTTTCATCGTTATTATTATTTTACTAATGACTAAAACCTATTGTATTCAAAAGAGCTATAGCAATATGTTAACTGTAGTGTGATTGTACTGTTTACAGCAGAAAAACAATCATACTGAGATGGCAAACAAATGTAAAACAAACAGGATTTTTAAATATCGATAAAATGGAATTCAACCGTGATGATGTGGAAACACATCGTACGATCCTGTGGCAAAGACTTGCTTCCTCAGATCAGCTTTAATGGTAGATCAGATCGCTATCCTAATGGACTGCCCAGAAAGGTCCACAAAAGACTCTATGGGAGTGTATATCAAGCAATTATGAAGGTCGTAGAAAATCACCCGTATTCTCCGTAATGACGAAACATACCTGGTGTAACTTCAGGTCGGTCTCTGGAAAAAAGAAGATCGGCGAGCTGGGCACCGTTGTGTCCATCCCCAAGAACTGAGAATGTCAGTAGATGGGATCAGGCCTCGCTGAGCACTCAGACATTTTTATGGAAGCCCTGACATTCCCTCATATTTTCTGTATCTTTGTATCTAAGGCATCTATAGTGTCAAATGCACAAATGGCATTAACCAATGTGACCATACATGCATATGGAACATTGACTGAGCGCTGTGATAAGTACTTATCTTGGAGAGGACTGTGGTATTGTCAGTGAGCTGATTATTGTGCATAATTCCACTGGTCTTTCTTTGTCTTGGCAAAGAACTCGATCGCTAATTATTCAATGCAGGGTTCGGTAATGATGTGTGACACCTGCCTCAGGTCAGCAGTCACTGCAGCCGCGCCCAGTCAGGCCACGCCCTGCCTCACCAGAAGCCACGACTTCTGTGCATTTCTGAATTACCTAAGGAAGACATGAGGGCCCTCTCAGGAGGTAGCTCTTTGCTGGACATTATTTTTGAGAAACTGTCAAGCTGGAGAAGGAGGGCTTCAGGGCGATGTTACACAGGGGTCTCCTGAGATAGCCGAAAGGTACTGACAAGCCAGATAGACTGCAGCGAAGGTTGCTGTGGAGGCAAAAGCTTATGCATGGGATGAGTTGGGAGTGGCCATGGAGAAAGATTATTGGGTGGCTCCAATGATGCTCTGGAAAACTGTTCAACACCTCAGGAGGGGGGGGCCTTACTCAGGCTGTGTTCAGCTGAGTAGGGGAAGGGCTGACCAATTCTGTGAATATTCCTGAGTGGTGGGAAGAACACTTTGAGGGAGTTCTTAACCTGGTGGACATGTTGTAATGGAAAATTACTAGAACGTGAGACTTCAGTAATTAATAGAAATAGTGTTTGGAAGAATGTGACCTTGTGTGTAACTTGTCTCTATCAAGCATACCCAGGTGGTGCAGGCAGAAAACAAGGGGGTGTGGATGGCCACCTGAAAATGAGTGAAACCAGCTTTGTTCTAGCCTGGGAAACAACAAGATAAGGAACCAAGAAGTGGCAAACAAGGGTGTGCTTGTTAGAGAAAGCGATATAAGCTGGCCTTAGAAACAGTTAGTCAGACTTGAGGGAGTCGAGGAGGGACTCCTCTTGTCTCGGCTTATTCTGTGCACTGAATAACCTAGGTAATAAAGGTATTTGCTGTCTCTAGACTCCGGGTTGACTGTTTTTCCACCACAATGTCTTTTCACGGGGGGCAGTGCTGCAAAGGTCTGGCAGATCAGAGTCTCTTACTGCAGCTGATGTTGCTATGGTACTTAGAGGTCTCTGTGGTGGATAAGCTGCAGGGGTAGATGAAAACCATCAAGAGATGTTAAAAGCACTAAATGTTGTTGGGCTGACATGGTTGACATTCTTTTTCAATTGGATGGAAGACAAGTAAAGTACATCTGGATTGGCAAACAGGGGTGGTGGTGCCACTTTTTAAAAAGGGGGACCAGTGGGTGTATTCCAAGTTTAGGCGATCCTCTTATTTCCTGGCTGCAGGCCTGACAACCACTGTTTATGTGGATGAAGGCCTCAACCTTTTAAGGTCTACAGTGACTATTGATTTTTCATTGAATGTGGGTGGTGTCCTTGGATGATTAGTCATTAGCGTACTCTGTGGTCAACAGTGAGGTACCAGCTCGTGTCTACCACTTCCTACATTACAGATCTTTTCATTCACGTGTGGTGAGGCTATGTGTCTGCAGCTGAGCCCTGTTACTACAATGCTGACAGGTTTGAACCTGACAGCTGTCATTTCAGGAGCTATCTGGGCTCAGAACCGTAATCTGGATTTATCGGTGAGAGGCATAAAGAAAATTCCTTCTCTGGCGGTGAATGGCTTTTAGGCTGCTACACCTGCTGTATTTATGTCTTGTGGAGTCATTTAATTAGCATGTGTGTGAAGTTTAATGCTTATCAAGGGTTAAAGCAGCAGAATGTTAGTAACACTGATACATACAATAAACAGTAGACACTTCATCTTTCATGCTAATGGGAATAGTGAGAATCATGCAGTGTTGATAGGATGAAATTAATTGGTCCATCGAGTAAAATCTCCAAGCTATTAGTTGCATGCGATTGGGTACACTGTGGCGATCAGGTCCAGTACAAATGCAGCAGGACCCACAGCGGGTCCGAATCCGCTGAAACGTGCCTCCATGCTGATGAACATCATAATAGGAACATCGAGGGCTTCTGCCAATCGTTTAGGCAAGGTTTACATTAATAGGCAACTTTTCGAAATGCAAGGGGAATCTTTAGGTCAAGAATGCAAAGGCTTTGATTCACCAATCGCATCTGTGGCAGGAAATGCAATATTTTGTAATGGGCCTGAGTGAGTTTGTTATTATTTATTTATCCACTCATTCATCTATCTTCCTAACCAGTCATCCTGGTAAGGGCTGTGAGGCATTTATTTATTTATTTAGCCATTGTGGGCGAGATTGCGGTCTCATTTCCAGCCACAGACTTGAGCTGGGAAGAGTGCAGGAGTGTGCTGGTTTGCAGGACAGCTGCAATCGAGGCATTTAAACGAAAGCAATTACAAAGAACTGAGATTCCGCTATGCAGGTGATGATCAGCCACTGTCCAGAAACCACATGTGTCTTCACACAGCGAAACTGTTTGCAATTGACTGATTTCTAATACTTCTCCCAGTTTCTTGCAGTACATGCCGACATACAATGGTCAATTGCTGTTCTGAAAGAGAGAAATATTGTTTTCATTTGTTTACTATTCCTCTTTACTGTTACAGCCTTTTGTGACAGTATTTTTTCTATTTCTTGTTCGAGTATTATTCTACATTCTACAATATCTTAAAATCTAATTTTAAACTAACTTATATAGCTACAATGCACCAAAATAGCAAAATCAAAATTAATATGTGATGCTTATTCAGCAGCAAAAGTCCACAGCTCTTAATGAGGTCTATACACTGCCTGGCCAAAAAAGTCACTGTTTAAATAAGCAAATACAATATTTAATAGCCAACAGTCTGGTTTAGGCTCAGCAAAGTTATGCAGCAATAAAATGAAATCAGCTGAGTTCCTGAATCTACTGAATGACCAGGTTATCCCATCAATGGA
>JAACJT020002261.1:0-12529 GCA_009936485.2 Gymnarchus niloticus
AGTTGACTGACAAAGGTACAAACTGTTTTGATGAGTTGTCCGAGTCAGATGAGAAATGCATCAACACAATGACAAAATGTGTTTAGTAGTCAAGTATGTGTAGAAACAACAGCAATGTGTACAAACACAATGAGAGATGCTAATGTGGGTGGGGAAATGCGTTACTGATTTGAGAACTGCGTTAAGAGTAAGGATAATAACCCAGATGGGACAACTGCATCAAAGCAATAGAGAATACCTGTAATCTAATACTGAAAACATCTAAATTCACCTGAGAATATAAACCTGAGAGCAATTCATCAATTCAGGACATACAGTATCTACAAAAAAGTCTAACAGAAAAGTGCTTGACAGTTTATGATGACCAGTTCAACCATTTTGCATGTAATGACTTATACAATGAATTAATGCCTAGAGGCCCTGCTGGGAATCAGGTAAGCTGAATCAGTGCCACAAAGTTTCCAGGGTTCAAAAAAACCAGTGGTGTGGCCTTCTGTCATCTCCTCATTGGACAGGATTATTCCAGTGGGAAATCAGGTCCAATCAAAAGGTTTTTTGGTGGAGATTTCATTTGTTTTAGTCAAGTAAAACTAGCTGCCTTGTATTTTGATATTGTAGATCAGCGACCAAGGCCTGTCTGTGTGGAAAATACTGGAATGTTACACTGTTGTAAAGTTTTCATCTTATATTACCAAGATAAAAGGCCAGTTCTGAGAAAATGAGATCAGAGCACAGAAAACCAGCACTGTAAAATGAACAGCCATTGAACTGGCTGTTTAATCTTCTCCTCAAAGCGAGGCCACACTAACTACATCTTCATTTTCCTTTTGAATGAAGCAAAAAGCATCCAAAGCATTTAGCAGAAATCACTTAACACGTTTACCCAGCTGGAGATTTTATGGAAGCAATTTAGATTTATATGATCCTGAAGTGTTAAACAGTGGGGAGCCTCCTGAACAAGAATCATGAGACCTCAGTGCTTCTTAAGGAGCTTTCCTGTCCTCCTGCTCTTCAAAACCTTTGGAATTAATGGGTAAATGTTCACTTCCATTACTGAGAAAATTGGATGTAGCTTCAGTAACAAATTACCACAAAACATCTTGTAAGATTCCCGATAAAACACCAAAAACTAATTTTTTGGAAACATGTTGGCAATTGTTCCAGCAAGTTCATTCAGACAGCTGGAACATGTATATTTTGCAGCTATGTATATTGAATAAAAATATAACTTCTTTTCTTTCAGGAGTATAGCAGAATCAGAATTGCTCCTGGCCATGATATACTCGGCTATAAAAAGAATTAAGCTATATATTTATTTTGTGCTCTGTTGCCGAACAAAATATGGTTTGTAAGTGTGTTAAAATGAGAAGGAATGTTACCGTTTTTATAAAAATAAATAAAATTCACAGCTGCGATTTGTAAAGGAGCATGTTGATAGCAGAGCTCAGTTTAAGTGAAAGCTCATTGACTATGAAATATGGATCTATGACTTTACAAATTCAAACAAACACATTCCGCAGATATGTTCAGCCCACATCTGGCTTTCCAGGAAATGCTCTTCGCCGTATTAGCATTATGCGATCTGTGAAGGTACTGCATCAAGGGTAGTGGTTTCCAAAAGACATCTTTGCCTGCTACGCACCATGTGCACGGTATGTTGCTTTGGACTCAAATGAAAACCAGCTGGATAGTAGATGAGATGCATCGGTAACCTTAGAATTCCTGTGCCGGCCTGCAGGGGGAGATGTTTAACTTCTCACAGCCGATGCAGACCACCATGCAGCCATGCTTGCTGTCCCATCTTCAGTGTTCTCATTGGAGACGAGTCCAAATTTGATCCAGATTCAACCACTGCACAGACAAACTTGGTTTTCAGTGTTCAAATTAAATTTCAAGATTTGCAAGATTTCTGTCCTTGTCCATCAACCTTCCATGCTTCAGGGTCCTCGGGGATCACAGGCAAATCCAGGGCCCCCAACAACTGTTCATTCTTTTTCTTTCCTCCGCCAAAAGTAGCACAGCATATGAAAAATGCTTTCATAAAATGATGCCCACCCAGGGGAAAATGGTACAGCCCACAACACGTTCTATACGTGTCGGTCTGACCCAACAGCATAGAGCATACCTCGTGTGATGTGTGTACATTCTTTTTGCACTCTTATTCTTGTTGCTGGGACTTCCAGGGGCTCCTGGTCATTTGGTAAATACATAAAACTCACTCTTAGTTATGCTGGAGGCACGTGCATCCAACTAGAAGTGTGTGCTTTTCTGAGAAGTGGTAGCCATCTCTGAAGGGTTTGGGACCAGCTGGTCCAGCTGTGAGGAACGCAGGGGCATGTACTTCACCAGAAAATAAAAAAGAAAGAACAGAGGAACAAACTGGGAAGCCGAGTGTGTTTTCCGAAATCCCCTGGAGGGAAAGAGCATGTGTAATGGATTTACCTCCTGACTGACTCAGACCCCACTGGAGTGAGTGTGAGAAGGCCTCCAGCCCCCATTCCTCAGCAAACCAGCCTGCCAGATCCTGATTAGGCTCAGCATTGGCACCCACCACCCAGAGGACCGGATAATAAGCCTGGATGTCTCATCGGCATGCTTGCAGACCATCTTGTTCACATTCACAGACTAAAAGATGCTGCCATCGGTCATGATGGTTTCTAAACTAAGCCGAAACTATAAAACATGCAGAGAGTGGGATTACGGTGCACTGTCGCTCACTTTACTGGTTCCCATGGAAACTTGTCAGCAGCGGCCAGAGTGAGATAATCCCTGTGGGTTTAGCACCTCATCTTCCCTTAGCAGGTCTGTCGTCAACATGGTGAAAAACTGCTCTGAGCTACGTTTGAGTATTTCATTATCAGTTCCAATATTTAAAGGCCAGATAATGACCCACAGACAGCTGCTGTGATGTAGCTTTATGTAACAAGTGCCAGAACTCATAGTTACCTTCAATAACTGACTGATTCCAGACAAATTCTCCCAAAGTTGATACTAAATGGGTTATTAAATTTTTAATTTATTCTCCAATTGTTCAACATGTTTGTGATTTCATCTGCTTTCTTAGGGACCACAGAATGAGGTTCTGAGTCTGGGAGCTTTGTGATCACTGGAAATCCTCCCATTTCTAAAGGACAGAAAGTTAAAATACCAAAATATCTGCCAATATACCAGTGATATTAATTTTGGTGCTCTTAATATACAAATATGAATTAACATTATATGATAGCTCTCTATTAATCTTTTTATTTCATGTAACCCTTTGCATTTTTTCCTGGTTCAAATGGCGTGATTGTATTGGCTGTCAGACAGAGGATACTGGTCACAGAATGACTGGAAAACAGATAGGATCTCATTCTCCTGGAGGACCACAGAGGTCACACTGGGGAGACTCCGTCACTTAAACGACATCATCAAGGGCATGGACAAGACTCCTGGAACCCGAGACCATCCCATTCAGGTCTACAAGAAGTTGCTGCAATTGAAACAAGGCTTTTCAGACGATGGATTCAATATTCCCCCTCCCTTCCTGGCATTTTCCTGTATGGCTCATAGGCAAAATAACGGGGAAGGTCATGACAGGGCTTCCCACCTGAACAAGGAAGTTTAGCAAAATTTCTCCATTGTAACACCTGATAGTATAATTAAGTGTAATCATAAATCATTTTACCTTAAACATAAATTACTTGCACAAACTGCGGGGGGGATGTCGGGTTCACCCCCAGGCCCTCCCCCTTCTGCACATGCCAAATCCACCATAGCTCTGGTGCAGTTTCCACCATTAAACGGTTCCACACAAACACACCCCAAACAGCTGCACTTCAAAAGTCCAAAGGAGCTTCCAATTGAGCTTCAATTAGCCGTATCAGTTTTTGACATGAGACCACACCCTTTAGCAGGGATGAGTCAGCCTATTCAGCTAAATGGTATGGGTCCTAGCAAGGCAGGCAGGGCATGAAGCAGGGCTGTGGGAATGCAGGAGGCAAATACCAACCTGCTACATGTCCCACAAATACCATATTTGAAATATGTGGTCCATGCTGCGTGGATCCTAGGTGAAGGCTATGATATCCATGGAATTCTTCGCCATCCACAGTCCAACAAAAGCCTGCCATTTGCAATAGTTTTGGCAGTTGGGTGCGTGAATTAATAATCAGTGCTTTATTAATCCCCATAGGGAAAATCATAGTTTTTGTGCTTTTCTAGTTAAGAGCCAAGGGTCAGTGCACAGACAGCCAGTGTCCCTGATACGATTCAGGATAAGGGCCTTGATCAAGAGCCCCACAGTGATATGAACACTTGCTGGCTGCAGGATTTGAGCCTGTGACCTTTTGATCACAAGCACTTCACCTGCAGAGCTACATCACTGCCCCATAAACTGTCACTGTTTTGCAGCAATACAAAGTGAAATTAAAGTTAAAGGTAGGTTTTCATTTTTTTTTTATTTGGGTGGTGTGTGTGTGTGTGTGTGTGTGTGTGTGTGTGTGTGTGTGTGTGTGTGTGTGTGTGTGTGTGTGTGTGTGTGTGTGTTCCCCAGGTCTTGTGTGGTTTTCCTCCAGCTACTCCAATTTCCTAAGATAACACACAGGCATCTAGTCAGGCAAATGTGTGTCTGTATCTTAATGTGTGTGTTCGTGTGTGTGTGTGTATGTCCTGTGATGGACTGACTTCCCATCCAGGTAGTGTGCTGCCTGAGAGAGGCTCCATGTTCCCCATCACCCTGTCTCATGGAAAAAAACAGGAGTAAGCTTCATAAGTCTGGCTGTAAGCATTAAAAACTTCATTTCAATTTTTGCAGAAGGTTTTTTTACGGTTCCATTTTCAAAGGTGCTGTTAGCTCTTGAGCTGTACAATATTGATGGTCTACCTCCTGTATCTTTAGCCTTAGTTTTGCTTAAGATGCTCAAAGCATTCTTGTGCTACAAGAGGACTAGTGGAACAAACATTTACAGTATGAACTATTCACAGAACGATTACCTCACATCATAAAGGTAAGTAAAATCTGTCAGTCATCCATCCTTTAATGTCTTATCTTAGTTAAGGTTACGGGGGGCCTGGAGCCACTCCTGGGCAGCACAGAGGACATCCTGGAGGACATCCTAGACAGGATGCCAGCTCATCAGTGGGCACACACAAACACACGTACACACACACTATGGGCAATTTAGAAACACCAGTTAGCATAACTGCGGGAGGAAACCTGCACAACACAGGGAGAACATGCAGACTGGAGATACACAGAGCAGAGCCTGGAGGGGTGAGGTAACAGCACTACCCATTGAGCTGCCATGCCACCATCTGTAAGTTATATATAGTCATATTCATAGGTGATGTAACATTTATTTGTATTAAAATAGCTGGTCATACTTTTTTCTGATAACACCATATTTCATGCGTTTCCACCTAGTCAAACACCCATTGTCGTTTATTTCTTTCCAGTCATTAGCCTTTATATGTTTTTTTTTGCCATTTTTGATATGAAATGTTCAACAGGCTGTGAGAAATTATCTTTTCCTCAGCTATTAGTGATAAAATACAAGTGAAAAAACAAGTATTTTCAAGAACCCTAGCAAGTTGGTAAATATGCAGCACTTTTGAAATTAAATTGAACACATGTTCTACAATTTATATTCAATGTTATATTAAAAAGAAGAAGAAAAAAAGCCTTTTTTCAAATCCCAAGTCCAAAATTCATGAAGGCCTATGTACAGTACTTCGGAAAAAACCCATATATTTTTTGCTTAATGGGTTCTACTGACAGGATATTACTGGAAATGAGTTTGGATTTTATCAAAAACAGATGTCATATTATGCACTACAAAGGAATATCCTTCATTGGAAGAACAGTTATATTTGTAAAAATTTGTATTTAAAATTATTTTACAACATGCCAAGGACATTTCGGTTTGAATTATCGTGCGAATTATATAAACGTCTTATCAGTAGGCCTAATGAAGGGGTGTATTTTTCACTACCGCATATTGTCACATTGTCATAAACGCTTGTCTAAATTAGGAATCCGTTTAACGGATTGACAAATTATACAGATGTGTTAAAATGAAAATACTGCCGACATGCATACATATATGTATAGCCTGCGTATGGTTGTAACTTCAGCAACAGAGGCAGCCTCTAAAAAAAGAGTGCCTTTAAAAACAGTGTTTCCTTTAGGATTTGCAGACTTTCGTGACAAAACTGACAGAAAAAAATGATGTACACATCGCTTAAATATCTCCTAGTAAACATTTTACATCTATTTCCTCGTTTTCAGCAAATAAAAGATTACAGTATGTGTTGCGAAGTCAACTGATATTTTCTGATTTTGTTGTGATTGTCCTCCTTCTTCCCCATTGCTGTTGGTGGGTTTTCCGTCATTTCGGTGTGGTGTGCAAGTAACTGGGGGGGGTATTGATGCTAGAAAGTGATTTTGGCAAGCGGGAAAAAATGTTCTAATCTGTGTATTACGACTGATTAGGAGGAAAGCTGAGTGAAGAAGAGCTTCGTTCAAACCTGACTGGTGTCCGCCTTGTCCTTTGGAGATATTACAGTATGCATGCCGTTGAGGCACGCATTTGAGCCGG
Source organism: Gymnarchus niloticus (assembly GCA_009936485.2). Classification (NCBI taxonomy): domain Eukaryota; kingdom Metazoa; phylum Chordata; class Actinopteri; order Osteoglossiformes; family Gymnarchidae; genus Gymnarchus; species Gymnarchus niloticus. The sequence continues at coordinate 6,579 of JAACJT020002261.1, forward strand.
CGCTAAACATCTTCGTACACGCTTACTGAAGGGCAGTACGCCACTTTAGGACGGAGCTCTGGAAAAATCTTTCTCCTACAGACATTTCCCTGACCTTAATCCGGGAAGCAATCATTCACGTTGCCTGAAGATCCAGCTGATCTTTTGCCATGGAAATTATGTGAAACTCTGTCCGAGCGCTGACAATGTGTATTAAAACCGTCTACATATACTCTGCATTCGGGACTGTGCTGGCCCATTTTTACACGCAACGGGTGTATAATAACGTAGATATTTCAGTAAATAAATTAACGGCGAATCGTGTATAAATTGCATGTCGTATTCAAACTTGAGCATTATATAGCATCCATTCATTTTCTTTTAAACGACTTATGGGGTTGTTAGTATTATTTGCTTACTGATGTGCCTTATGCATGTAACATTAAATATTTGTGAGAATGTATTTGAAAATAAACAAAACTGTCATGACATCAAAAATGTTCTTAGTCCAGACATTTTACTGAGAATTCTCTCCATGCACGCATCATCCAGTCCAAAAACAAACGACGCCACTCTACATATTTCATTTGCCACTTTGTTATCCATATATGAACACTTTTTATTTAAGGAACAGTATCTGAAACCATAATTCACCGAACATGCAAGCAATTATGACTGATGTAGTTGTCTGGAAATGCTACAAATTTTGAAACCGGTTTGAAATGCGTTTGAGGCCAATTAACCAAACACAATATTTTGACAAAGCATGAGATACAGATACATACACTGAAGTTAAAAAGTAATATCGCTAAAAACTGGAATAACTAAATTGCGTTTCTCAAAAGAATGTAACGTGTTGCTAACAGAATTACATTTTACGTCCGCGAAATCGTTCACCCTTGAAGCTTCTGTATAAAAATATAGTTAAAATTAACCATGACAAATAAAAACTGCACCGCAGCTAAATGACGGATATATATCGTCTTTTTACAGAGTGCAGATTTGACTGAAACGCGACCATTTTTATTGTCACGTGACCATAGTACTGTGAAATTGTAATCCCACGTACTTCACACTTGTTCCAATAAATACATGAGAATAAGAACAACAAAAATAACGCCACTGTAGATACAAGAGACATGACGCGGAATCTGAAAATAAAGTGTCCAGGTGTCAGATTGTACCAGCCAAAAAAGTGCATCATTTGCATTTTCTGAGCTAATTATTTAATCGTCTGGGTCTATAACGTATAAATTAGATTACTGGTTGTACAAATATTATATTAATCCAATACTCCATTCTAGGTGACTTCCAAGCGACGTCATCACAAGAACTGACACATCAGGCGCAACCTTTCGGTGCTGTCGTTCTTGCCGTAAACCGCTCACATGCAGTTACCTGGCAACGCTCATCTGCGCAAAGCGACCCACTGCCGTAATTTACCATAACAAACAGAAATACGGCAGCGACAGCACGTGAGTGCGCAGCGTTGTGTTTCGCCGTGAAATATTTGTCCTGATTTCGTTGATCATTCGTTTTTTTGTTTGCATATATGGAAGATTCAGAAGTTAGAAGTGTTGATATTTTAGATGGAGTGAACGTGGCAAAAGAAATGAAAGGAACGAAACGAAAAATCTCATTGGCAAGGTAAGAAAGTCAGGTTGTTCGTTTTACGAAGCACATTGAATACACCACGGAAGTTTTTACCCAGTAATGTTTGTAACAGATCTATTGTTTTTGGCCTTTAAATCGGAAATATCGTTATAAATATACTTCACTTGATACTTTTTGAAGCTGCGAGGCGTGTGGCGCAGAAGAAGCTAAATATAGATGCCCGGCGTGTTTGAAACACTCCTGCAGGTAAGACAACGCAGAAGAAGAGTGAGGTGACAGCGACGACAGCTAGATGTTCTGGTACTTAGTTGATCGGTATTTTTTTTCTGAATAATAACACGGTAATTTTGCCAAATAGACAACTATACGAATGTTGTCCTAGCTGTGTTTTTTCCATGACACTGTGAAAGATTAAACAAAAGCAGAGTGTGCTTCTCAATATGATTATTTACTAGACTTTACATTCTGTTTGTTTGATCTCAAGCTTACCGTGCGTGAAAAAACACAAATCAGAATCGGGGTGTAACGGAGTCCGGAATAAGACCTCATTTGTGCCTATGTCTCGGTTTGGTGAGATGACCATGCTAAGTGGTAAGTATGTCCACCGTTTCCCTGAATACCGTGCTGTCTCTGTGCCCCGCATTAGGCTTGAGTATCTCTGTTCAGATTACAGGTTCCTGGAGGATGCTGGGAGGTTATCTGACAGCATCAGCAGGGATCTCCTTCACTTTCAGCGAGCCAAAACCAAAAGAGTAGGTATCTTCTCCAGTCCTGCAGTTATTGTGATATTGGAAGATTGGAGCTATGTTGTTATCCTTGTGTCATCCCTGGTGGCAAATGCCTGCTGCCCTACGTATCTGAATGGTCAGAGAAGATGACTGGTGTCTGCCTCGCCATTAAATGGTATCTGATAAACTTCTGTGAAAGAATAGCAGTGCATTCGTGTCTTCCAAATATCTGAAGAAGAACCTGTTGACAGTCATAAGCTTCAGCTTATGTGGAGCCTTATTAGTTTAGGAACTTTTCTAAGATTAGCTTTGGTACAGAAAAAGTTGTTTAGAAGATCAGAGGACAATATTTATATCGTGATTCATGGCAGGCGATTTGTGTAAAATAACATAAACTAACATTTCATGTTTTGATTTACAGACTACTTGCAGTTTGGTAGTTCAGTACTATTTTATGTACTTTTGTCATTTTAAATGTCAGATTATGAAGTTATACAAGAAAAAGGTCAACTGGGAGCATTTGGTGCCAAATATGAGATGAATTAAGATTAGAACAAATACAGGTTATGAGCTGAGAGCAGCTTCAGTGAAGTTATGCCCTAATATTCTCCATCTTTGCAGGTCAAGATACTAAGACAAGGTGCTCGCAGACTGAATGTGGACCTGAAGCTGCTACCGAGTGTTTTTACAAAGAGTCGGGAGAACACCACGTTCTTCAGCATAAGGTGTGTTCTTCTAGTCCTCATTGCTGTAAAAGTCAGTTCTGTTAGAGCTGACAAACTTGTTTTCAGATTTTTCGTGTTTGTACAGTAAAACCCTTGGTGAAATAGTTTCAAACAGGACCTTCTCTGCACATCTCACCAGTGTCCCTGCTGGGAACTGCACTTCAGAAAACTTCAGATAAGTTACCACTTACTTTGCCAACAGGTCTCGCCTTTTAGTTCCCAGAACACCTTGCTGTTGACTTGGGAACAAGTTCAGGATTCTTTGTCACAAACAGCCATACTAGAACAGTGAAATGAAGTCTGCTTCCCTCCTAAAGCTGTGCAAATAGATTAGATAAGGGCTGGAGAAGATAAATGAGGGCTGTGTGCAAAGTCTGTAATAAAGACAAGGATACATATATTTAAATATAACATTAAGAAATCAATAAATGAACACAAAAAATGTAACATCGGTATGGAGGCCTGTGTCATAATTTAAAGTTTGAGAACATTCGTTGGGCTGTTTGTTGAAGTTGATGACGATAGTGATTTGTGACCTGTTTCTGCCACATGGTGTCACTCTTGCCAAAAGGACTTTAAAACACACTGGCATCTTCTACCCTGCCGTTATAAAGTAGCATTTCGCGGTGTGGGCTATGAGCTTCAATGTGGTTGCTGGCCTGTCTCTAGCTGCCTAGAGTTTAGAGGTGATAGGGGAGTATAACCTGCTCAGCTGTGTTTGACTTAAGGAAAAGTAACACATTGTGCCATGTTTAGCCGAACGTGATTGCAGACATAGAATGTAATCTAATTTAGCTCTTTTTTGCTATGCTTTATTTCAGTCTAATATTTAAAAGTTGCCAGAAAACACCTGTGCACATGACACTCATGGTATTCCAGCAGCTTTCGTGTCATATGGGAACAGAATACATCTCTTTGGTCTGTCCTGTGAACGAGCGAGGGCCTGGACATCGCCGTCAGTGTTGCCGTGCTCCCCCCGATGTCTGGCTGGCCCTTGCACTGTCGTCAGTGTTGCTGTGGTAACTCGCACTTAATACGTCATGGGGTAAACAATGTAGAATGCTTCCATTTGCTTCACCAGTCACTGGCATGTCATGCGAGTACAGACTCTGTTTGGCCAGGTCTTTTCCATAATGAAGTTGGAGGAGGGTGGATGGCTGCTTGTGGGAAACAAACATGCATCTTCTCAGAAACGTAAATCGTACATCGACGGGGGAGGCGGTGCCAGATTTTGCCGGAGGTTAGCAGTAACCTTGGATTAACTGGTCTCCTAGGGTAGGCTGTATTGTTACCCAGGAGACTGTGCCGAGCTTATTATTGGATGGAGCCTCCGTGTGAGAGAGAGTTTTCTTATTTTATGCATAATAAATAATCACAGGGTTATTTCAACTCTTGGGCAAAGGCTCACGCTTAAAAAGTACACAGGCGATTTGGGGATGTATCTGAATGTACCAAGTACAATACATAAAAAGCAGATGTTCGTACTCGAGTGACTACAGATGGTTAACGACAAATTCATGACACACGTCAGTGTTGCTTGGCAATGAGGGCCGTTTGAGGCAGGGTCTTGAAGTTGTCCCACTGATCCATGGGTGTTTTGAGTGACTTTAAAGCACATTTTCCTCCTGGCCATTAAAGCTTTAAAGCTGAGAATTGGCACACAGACTTTTAAGTATAATTCAAAGTGGTTCTTTTGTGCTTGTCTTCCTTCCTGTTGAGTAAAAGCTTCATTAACTCTTTAAACATCCCATACAACTTTGGACAACAGTATCTATAGGGAGGGCCTTCACGGGAAAACTTCCCCCCAAAAAATGAACTGAATTTCGAGCGCATTTCAGGTCGTGTTCTGGTAAACACTTATTGAGTCCAGCACTTACTCCCGTAACCTTCTGGATGCAGAAAATTGTTGTCTCGAAAGATCACTGGAACTGTAATGTTATGTTTTACCAGAACCAAATATTTCTTTTTCCTGACATGGCTTGATCTTGGATACAGCTGTTGCCGTTAAGGTATGTGCGTGTGTGTCTATGCACGCGTGTGCATGCACGCCATTCCATATCGGATGCACAACGCTCCACACAACCTGTGCATCCCAAGATGCGCCCACTCCCCCGTCCCTCATTGGATGGGTGGCTTCAGACTGAAAAACAAATATATCAATATATATTAAGGCTGTAACCGAATGAATTTCATAGCTATGATCTATATTTTAAAAGGCTAAGATCGTAACTTAAAAATCACCCTGCTTATCTAAACTAAATGTCTGAAAAGGTCTGGAGAGCAGTTAGTGAAAGCTTGTCTAGTGTTGCCCAGCAAATTGAGAGGTATGGTTATTTTAATTGGTAAGATTTCCGCGAATAGCTAATTGCCAGTTTTTTACAAACTGAACGAAATCTTGTGTGTGGCTCTTTGGTAGCACTTTTGCCTCACACCTACGGTGTCGGGGCTTAGAGTCCCACCTTCACTCTCTCTGTGTGTGGAGTTTGCATGTTCTGTGTCTGGCTGCCTTTCCACCACGGTCCAAACACATGCAGTTAGGCTAATAGGCTCCAGGATTACCGAGACCTCTGACCTAGATAAGTGCTTAGAGGATGAACGAGGAGAATCTCGTTATAATGAAGTTATTGATATTACAATGTTTTTGCCAGTAGTAGACCAGACCATGTTTGAACGAGTTTCTTCACAATGAACAGCCTGAGGTTAAAAAAATAGATCAGAAGTAGCTTGATGAAATATTTTCTTAAAGTAACAGAAGTGCTTTTGTGTCTGAATTTGAATATGGGTATTAAAATCATACAGCTGTCATTTTTATTGCTCTAAATTAAAATAAATTGTATAAACAGGAATTTGATCCTCCCTTTGCTATTATAATAGCCTGTACTCTTCTGGAAAAGCTTTCCATTAG
>JAACJT020002263.1:0-12528 GCA_009936485.2 Gymnarchus niloticus
ACACACACACACACACACACACACACACACACACACACACACACACACACACACACACACACACACACACAGAGAACAGACCCACCTTCAGCCTCTGGTATACGACGGTGGCTGTAAAGGTACAGCGATGGCCTTGAGAAACCCCCTGAAATAAAAGATTTATGAAGGTACACTTCCCAGGAGAACAGATTATAGGGTTGTAAGGGTCTGAGCTTTTCAGGTTCTGTGAGTGAGGGAGCATTCAAACAGGCAAGCATGTATGCGTGTGTCTGTTCATGTGTTACCTGCAGGATATCCCTCAGGCTGCATGGCCTGGCAGGCAGGTAAAGCTCATGATTGGACCCCTCCAACATCACCTGTACTGCCCTCTCACCACAGCTACCTGTCAGCAGGTAGCAGAAGCTGGGAGGATGCAGTCTGCCTGCATTCTGTAACAGAGAAGGTACAATTACAGACCACTGGCACTGCCCCTGCAGGCACCACTGGCACTGCCCCTGCAGGCACCCTGTAGAGACACCAGCAGCACTGCATACAGACACCACAATTCAGCCTTCACTGAAAGCAGTCTCCCATGAGGCATACATGAAAAACCAAATGACACATCCTCCCCACAGCAAATCATCAGATTAAATTCTCCAGTTCAGCAGTCTTCCCCTTTTTCATCTAAATTGCTTCATTTATAGGGTTGCTTTGCACTTTGAAATTCTTTAAAAAGCACCGCCAGTTTTACATACTGAGAAAGCGACAGGAAACGTGATATGGACAGCTGATAAAGCAGCTTCCTTCACTGTTGAACATATGCCTGACAGTGACAGTGGATACTAAGAGAGCAAAGCTGTAACTCAGCCTTGAATCAGAAGCCGTCATGCCAGTGACTGTTTGATAGAGGACAGCGCCACTCACAACAATGCTACCTGTAAGCAGTGCAGATGACAAAATTATTAATGGAAATGAAAACATTCCAGGCTAAAATACAGGACAAACACGGCTATATGATCTCCCTAAATGCCTGGGGTGTGCCGCTGCAATAGATTTGCAAACTAGAGTAATCCTCATTCAAAGCAAGAAAAACGAACAAGGAGTGTTATGCTTGTGGAGGAAACTCCCACCTGCAAGCTGCCTTGGCTGGCTGCGTGCCCTCTGGGGGCCACGGTTGGGGGCCACAGGCTGTCGATCAGGCTGAAAAGCCAGGAGGACCTGGGGCAGAGAAAGAGACAGCAGGTCTGCTGAATCTGGGTGGAGCACAGCTGGCAAGATGGGGCCTGACCAGTTCACATGAAGGGGAGGTAGTACAGACATCCCTGAGGAGACACGGGGAGACACGGCACCAACAAGAGACGGGGAGACACGGCACCAACAAGAGACGGGGAGACGGTGCAGAGCAGACATCAGGAGACAGCACCAACAAGAGACGGGGGGACGGCACAGCGGAGACACAGGGAACAAGGGAGACAGCACAAACAGCATAACGGTGACATGGCAAAACCGGTGGAGTGACAGGTGGCAGAGCTACAGCATGCTTAGGGCAGGGGTTCTTAAACTTTTTCTCCCATGCTCCCCAATTTGTACGCAAGACTATCTTGCCCCCCATTGAACCTCTCATTGACAGTTGAGAAAGTTGTGTGGCTGGGGGGTTCGGAGTAGACAAGTTATTGAGAACCACTGACTTCAGGGGGCCTACGCTAGCGCTAAAAGGCATCCATACCTTCAGTCTAGTGTACAGCCTGACACAGGCCAGTGGGACACTAATCTACAGGCTGGCGCCTTCCTGGTTACTTTTACTGGGGAGTCGCAAAGAGCAATAATACAGAAAAAGCTCAGTTAACTGGGGGTAAACTGGTTTGCAGAAAATCCAGCATGTAAAACACCCAGACATGCTGGGCCATACTGCTGTATGCCAATCAAGTTTGCATGGTGAGAAGAGCATGCACTTTGTCAGAACACTGCACTGTACAACATGCGGTAAAAACTGTACAGAACACTGCAGTGTAGAACTTGCAGTAAAGACTCAGCAAGAGGTTTGCTGCCATGAAGCCAAAGTGTGTAACTCTCTGGTCCAGCATCACTGAAGCAGAGCGACCAAGAGCATCGGCAACCACGAAGACATGCATCAAGCAGAGGACACCTAGAATAGAGTCAACATTGGTTTTTATAAAGAGGAAGGAGCTCATGTTAGCAGAGACTAGATGATGGTAGACATGCGTCTGTGTGTTCTGGGTCATGTCTATTCTTCTGAGGGTTACTAAACTGAAAACAGAGCCTTGGCAGCAAGCGTCATCTATTTCTAGAGTGAATAAAAGCATGGAGAAAAAAAAGTGAGCAATTCGTGGAAGCTGATTGGACAGATCCACGGTCTAGAATTTCTGATTGCTCAGGTTGACATCCTCCGGGGTCCGAGAGAGGTGAGAAACTCCCCCCGCAGTGCCTGGCCGGCAGCAGGTCACACCTTACCTCGACCGTGTCAACCTCTGCACCGTCTTCACACCCCTCAGCGTGCACAGACGCCCCTCCCACTTCTGGGTGTAGTGAAGCAGGTCATCCGCCTGGGACAAGGTGTGGAGCTGAACTTCACTGAACACGCCGTAAACATCCTGCACCAGGAGGCACAGTCTAGAAGCGAAAAACGAAACACACACACGCAGAGCGTGATCAACCCACTCATCAGGAGAAAGACTCCACCAAACAGAGAATGCTTAATGAATACATCCTCATACATGAGAGGTCACATATTACTGCCGTATGGGTTCGTGACCAGAGGTTTTGAGAGTTTGGGCACCTACAGAGCTGCTTCACTAGTGTTCAGTTTTGCGAGTAAATAAACGGCCCTCTGTGGTTAACTGAAGGAATGCACCTCCACGTTAACTTCGTTCCTGGAACTGGGAATTCCACTTCAACTCTCGTGTCCCAGCATCCCCCAGCCGGGCATCGAGAGGATGTGCTGATGGCTTCGAGAAGCTACTGCCGGGTGGGGGAGGGTTTAAGGAAAGCTGTATGGTTCAGGTTTATGGTTGTGCCCCATGACCACTTACACATACAATGAGGTAAGAGATAGATCATGGTCACCCACTTTATCAGTTCTTAAACTGAGTGCTTCCATCACACGGCTCTATCACTGGTGATAGAGTTAGCTGATATTGTTCATTAGAGAACAGACCAATCAACTGTCTGCATTAACAACATCATTACCATTTTGATGAACCATCTAAAATGCATCAGCAGCTTCATGACAGTGGGAATGAGAGGCAACACCAGAGACCAAGATGCCCACCAGTGTGGTCCCAAGAGCCTTAACCCAACACCATACTGGCTGTGACTGCTGGATTGGTGTGCATCTCCTTCTGTCCCCAGTTTAAATGAAATTAATTCCCAACCCCAAACCATCAAAGCTGAAGCAGATAAAAACCCATAACAAGGTTTCTGAATTTTTTTCTATTGCTGCAAAAGTGTCTCATGGAGACACCCTTAAAGTGCTTTTTGTGATTCTGCCATCTTGACCATTAAACATATGGAGTGAAAACCAAACACACCACATACAGACACTTGCGGACAGACACTAAGACTGATGTGCTACACATCCACACACACACACACACACACACACACACACTAGACAGCACAGTCAGTGTAACAGCCGGTCCATTGAGACGTATCTCACTACAACTACACAGCTTCATTACACTGCTAGTCCACTTCTTAAAACTACACACGGCCTCCAGCTGTGGTTACATCCCACAATTATACCGAATGCAGATGAGTGTGTGGGCTGTTCGCTTTGGCCAACTAGCTTCGACTGCCTTGTGTTATTATGCCGAGCAGTGACATTGCAACCCAAAGGTCAATGTCTAACAGCCCTCGTACAGGAACACTCCATACCCATCCTTGTAGCTGTGTGTGAGAAAGAGAGAGACACAGCGAGGCAGGAGCAGCCAGAGAGAGAGAGAGAGAGAGAGAGAGAGAGAAGCACATGGGACACAGTGAGGCAGGAGCAGCCAGAGTGTGTGTGAGTGTGTGTGTGCGCGTGTGCACGCGCTTGTGAGAGGCACAGCACTCCCAGGGCATGACAAGGCAGAAGCAGCTGTGTGGGGACCAGAAACAGGCAGGACAAGCTGCAGAAAGAAGCCCTTTAAACCACCTCTGTACTTCTCTCTTCTTCTGGCGAAGTGTGCATGTGCACACAGACATAGACCTCCCCTTTTAGCTATACGCACAGGCAGTAGAGCCAATGGCAGCAATGCTCCCTGCCCTCTCAAACCAAAAGCGCGTCCTGATCTCCAGCCCATGACCCATGTGTTCTGACAGACAACCAGCAACCCGGACCCAGGCCTCAGTATAACTACGTGAGGCCGGCCCGCTTCCTCTGTACCTAAACGGCAGCAGAATTGATATACACGTGTTTTTTGTTGTTAGTAAATTATCCTAAATCTTGTGTGACCAAGAAAAGCTCTCTAAAATTAAATTGTTTACAGTAAGCCTAAATATAGGGGTGTAAATATACGGGCCCCCTGATAGCACAGTATGGTCTGAGTACCACTATTCATGATGCCTGCCCACCGTAATGGTCAGCAGGAAAAACTGGCCTCCCCCCCGCCGAGTGTCGGAAGCGGCCTGAAAAACTCCCTTCTCTCTCGAGCCTCCTCGCCAATTCTGCTCGCCGTCTGCGGCGCGGTTCTGACTTCACGGCCGTTTTAGTGCATGGAGCAGTCATGGCAGCGGATATGAGGGCTGATACGCCGGCTGCTGGAAACCGAAGTGCTTCAATAGAGAAACAGCATACTCTTTCAGAAGGCAACACCGCCCCCGCAGCACTTGGATGTTGGGACACTCTGGGAGTTTGTTATTGCGAGTAATCACAGGAATCCACAGTGGTTTCACGCCACTTCCAGGAACTGTGGGCTCTGTAGCTGGAGAAACCCCCCCCCCAGGTCCTGACACTGAGACACACACACACACACACACTCCCGGCCGTAGTCCTGGCGTAGGCGGGGTGGCGTCTGCAGCTCTGTCTACCACCCAGAGCAGAGGCTCTGACGATAAACATCGTGCTTGTAACCAGATCCCTGGAGCACATTGTGTTCCCTCTCCCACATGAAAACAGCCAGCTCCGTCTTGCTCTGAGTAAACACTTAATCCTCTTGTTTATTCAATCGGGGCCCAGTCAAACCGTAAAGCCTTCGCGGCTCAAGCCAATCCATGAGTGCCGGTGGTACTGGCGTGTAGAGGATGGAGGGGGAAGCGTACAGGCAAGCGAGGCCGGGGGTCGCGGCTCAGAGGGTCAGGACGGAGAGGGTTTCTGAGACACCCATCACAGCAGCCAGGGTCGTTAAGCTGCCATGACCAAAAGAGACATGCTCTGGGCCCATTTTGTCATTCACAGCCTGACCTGCAGGGGTCTCTTCACTGCTTGCGCCACGCTACTTTAACAGGGGAAGCTAAAGGTTTCCAGTTTTAGGATTTAGTTAAATAGACCCAGCAGAAAAGGTTCTGTGCCTTCATCCTGAATTTGGGCTCACGATCTGGAATACAGCTCCTGCAGGGAATTTGCATGAGTGCTCAGCTATGTTCTGTTAAACAGACCCCTCCGAAGGTCTTAAAGCGAAATTTTACTGAGAAAGCTAAGTTGGAGATTCATTCAGCCTAACTGGGTCTAAGGTATGGCCACCTATAGGTGCAAGCCACCCCACCCTTGGGCCACTCAGGGCTGTCATAAACCACAGAGAAGTCACACACTGGAACAAACCGGCTGGCAGAGGAAAATACAACAGACAGGAAGTGGGTGCGTCTCGTGAGGCCACACCCACCCCATTCAGGCAACTGTTCTTTGGAGCCGGGCCCTCTATTCACAGGTGTTTACGTGACTTTTTTGAAATCACGGTCGACTTGTCGCGTGTGGAGAGCTTTTATCTGCCTCCGCCTGCGTCAGAGCCGAGAGACGGCTACGGGCATTGGTGCTGAGGTGGCAGAAAACACAGAGGCTGGGGATCAACTTGCAGGTGCCAACCATCCAGCGGCACGAGAAAAATCCGGCACAACTCAGACAGCCGCAGGAGTTCCAAGTCAACATCCATGAAGCAAAAAAAGTAAAAACAAAAAGCTGGTGACCCAAAGGGTCAGGAAAGGATGGCAGAAAACAGTCGCTTCCTAAGTAAAGCCCCCCCTGTTCACCATTTCCCATCAGCGAGCCCCGTCCCGCGTCAGATCTGGCTGGATCCAGCGTTCTTCTCCAAACCAGCAGCAGCTGGATCTCTCTCTCTGCGGGGTGGGGGTGGAGGGGGAGTCGGGGGGAGAGGAAGCCCGTACCGAGCTCAGTGCTGGCAGGCTGTGGCTCGCCTGGGCCCACCCACACGTCGGAGCCTTGCAGCGGGGCGGGCTGTCACACGACGCCAGTCACCTGACCAGGCCACCTCGGCACTGCCAAGCCGGCAGTGATGTACGTCTCTCTGCAGGCGCGCCGTGCCAAAGGGCATGTTTGCTCCGTGCTGATTTTCCATCAATGCTGCAGACACTCTCTCCCGAACGCACTGTTTACGACGAGCTCTGTCATAAGAGAAACAGACATCTATCATCCACTACTAGTGGGAAGAACATCCAGTAAATTACCGGAGTCAGTCCTTGGCAGGGCTAAGAGAAGGAGCAGGTCTGCCAGGCCGCTACCACACTGGAGTTGGGGCTGCCTGTGTTCCTGGATGGTGCACAGTGACAGCTGACAATGTCAGGAGACCAAACGAGCCGCTCAGAAGGGCAGACGAACACTGGGGACATTAACCCTCACGACACCTTCGGTATACCCCACCCCACCCCCAACACTAACACTCTCAGTACAGTGGCCCACCCGCTATAACGTTAACCCTTTAAATCTCACTGTGTACGATTGTAACCGTAGTTAATACAGTGGCTTCAGTAAACAATGAGCAAAAAGGAATGATGCAGGTGGGGTACTTTAAGGCTTAACCCAAAAGCTGACAATACAAGGTAGTTACTTTAAATGAATCCCCCCCTTGCTAAAATGCAACAGGTCAGTTGCCATGTCGAACTAGATACTTTACGCAAGACAAACTTTGTCACATACAATACATAAATAACAAACCGGGTGTGCCATTACACAGGGACAGGCTGACCACGGCTGCTATTGAATAGCTCTTCCATGACAGGTGACAGTTATTAACATCTAACGCAGGAGTGACAAAATGGCTCACTGATCACTTTTAAAGAGGTACAGGCTCTGTTTCCAGTATTACGGGATTCCTCAGTCCAGTATTAACGAGGCTGGGGATAAACAAAACCCAACACGTGTCGGATAAACCACCTCACTGAATTTCACTCCTCCAGCTGCATTTCTCGAGCAGAAAGAAGCCATTTCCCATGGACTCAAATTTAGCGTGCCAAGGCTTTGGTACACAGCAACCACACACCGATACTTGCATTGTTCACTGCATTAGGATTGTTTAGACCTCTCCGTTAGCATTCTTTTCTCCGTCTCTGAGGTACACTTCAACTTACTATTGATACACGATGGTACACAGCGAGAAGTGCGTTTGGAGACTTTTCGCTTCACCATCTTTTATTGCACTATTGACTTTATTCTCGGCTCTCATTCACACCATTCCCTTCTGTCACGGCCAGCTCTATCCGAAGCTGCTTATAAAGAGACCACTGTGCTGGGTGGCTAGAAATGCACCCTAGTAGTCACAGGTCCTGCTTCGTCACTGCCACGCAGTGCAGCTTCGCGTCCTGTGCCGCTTTGGAAACCCGACTTCGAAGCCGACCGTCACACGGCTCCATGTCTATGCTGATAAAAACAGCTCGGGTGGGGAGGTAACACCCACCAAAGGGGAAACTAAAAATACAGGTGCTGGAGGAGGGCGTTTCAGTGACGGGCGCGTGAGGAGAGACTGGTTGGAAGTGTGATGTCATGCGAGAGGAGTATGAGGTCAGCGGGGCCTCACGGCCAGAGCTGCCAGCGAAATAGGAGAACTGCCAACGGGTCCAAGGTCAGCAGGGGTATGCATATTAAAAGAGTGTCTGCAGCTCAGGACAAGGATAGCATGCGGTGGCCAGGCTGCTATGCTCTCACATTACATGGTGCTGTTTGCGGGGGTACAGGCAGACAACCTAGCCTGGACCGGACTCGTGTACTATTCACAGACAGAGCCTCTGCCTCTTCCACGGTAGCTCCTGTGCCATCTTTATGAAGAGAACTGAGCCAGAACTGCAATGCTCAGGACTAAATTTAAGGGGTTTAAGCACTACACCAAAGTCATGACAAGCATGCTTCCACGTTGTTTCTCCAGTGTAGTGCTCTGCTGATTGCAGAGGATTTAGGGTGCACTGTAAGTCACGATCATGGCGGACTGACGACACACTGTAGGCCGATGGTAGAGGATTTAGGGTGCACTGTAAGCCACGATCATGGCGGACTGATGATACACTGTAGACTGATTACAGAGGGTTCACTGCAGACAGATTCCCTTATAGCCAGGGTGACTTTCTGTGCAATTCCTTGGCTAATTCTCAGTGCTTTCTTACATGCCTGCCACAGCCCATATTCTGTGGTACCTCCTGTAACTGCAATTTCTTTCCAGGTCACAGTGATAATACCTTGTACATTCAAAGGTGCAAAAAGCCAGGGCTGTAGTGAGTCAGTTCATCCTGCAATAGGAACTTCTCCATGCTACTGGTACGTGCCTATACCTGTGCCCTAGAGTACCACAGGGCACAGTTAACGGGTCATTGTCAAATTGCAATGAAACCGGCTTCATGTGATGGCAAGGCATACCTGCTGGGGGTAGGGGTAGATGGGGTAGTTGGGACAGCTTCAGAACCACGGCATGTGCGTAGCGACTGGAAGCGGGGCTCGGGAACAGGCAGGCAGTACACCCTCTGCACCACCACCTCGACCTGACGGTCAGAGAGGCCGGCCCAGCCATGACTCTCCATCAGCTCCAGTAGAGAATCACAGGTCTCACAGTCCCGGGGAAGGGCCAGATACGAGGGGCCCGCAGCCTAGGAGACAAACACAGCCTGAGCAGCCACGATACAGCACCACTCGGAGCGACCACCGAAAACAGAACGGTACAGATACTCAGGGAGACAGATGAGATTCGGCCAGTGGATGAGCTTTAGCTTTCAGATCACCCCTTGGTGGCTTACCTCCGTCCAAGTTTGGAGCCAACTCTCATCAACTAGGCCAAACGTGTGGGTCAATGGATATGGGAAACACGCAGCCGCGGCCCAGGTTTGATCTCCGACTGCTTCACCCTCATGGAGGGCCTTCTGGCTGAAGTGCGTATTGAGGATGACCGTGAGACTCCAGCCTTCAATGGTTAGCTTCTGCCTGGGGTAAAACAAGGAGGATGGTGGGGAACTAATGAGTACAAGGCACCCCGACAGCCAGGATGACCCTGTAATGTAGTGCTGCGCATTCAACACAGTGTAAACTCACTCAACACCGTGCAGACGCCATGGGACAGTAATGGATGCTCTTAATGCAGAGGTGACTGCATATGACCTGCGTTTGTTTGAGCAAACCAAAATTTTAAAAAGAAAAAGCTGTTTCCAGGCACGTAACCGTTTACTTTCATTGTTCCACTGTTGCCACCTCAGCTGGGTTAAAACGGGCTGAAAGGACCCACTACTTTGTGGTTTGCTGCATGTGCCGCGAGATATTTATCACCGTCAAACTACGCCTGCCTCCATCACCATGAGTTACGCCTGGCGTGGGGTGGTAAAGGTCAGATAAACACACGGCTCACGGCGGCAGACTTCCTAGGACTGAGCTGGTCCCACCCTTACGCAAGCGGCCCTCCGATAAGTCTCTCCTCGCACCTCCTTGCCCTTGTGGTCACACGGCATCACAGAAAACATCACGACGCCCGCCCCCCACAAACAGCAGATGCGGCAGAGAAACACAGCCCCTAACCAGCCAGATTGGTTTGAACCTCTAAGAATGTAGCACTAAGACAAACAGCCCCCAAGCTTCCCCAGAAAATGATTGACTTAAGGAGGGAAAAAAAAAAAAAAAGTCAGAAACACGACGTAACTCTGTCACCCTTTAACGACTGGATGCTACCGATACCACAGGCAGGACGCCTTCGGCCAAGAACCAAAATCCCACTTGCCTGTTTCTGCATGGGTTTTGGTATACGTTCTCGGTATTTGAAAAAAAAGGATCTACAGCTGAAGGAAGTCAGCGTGTTGGCATCGCTAGAGGACAAAGCAGGCCAGAGTATCACGATGGCTAGTGGACAAGAATGAGTTGGGGAAGGATCACTACACCGATTCCTCTACATGCAGGTTTACCATGAAGGTCACCAAATGTGAGCGTAACCCATGACAAATACGCCCTCACAAATTAAACACGGCTGCACAGGCCTCTGGATTAAATGTAAAGTCATTCTGAGGTGACACTGTTATAAAGAGCAACATGAAGTTCCACTCAGCTGCAGCCATAAGGTCGAAAAGAAATTTCTATGCTCAGTATTAAACTAAGACAACAGTGAGGAACTGATTAGTCTTGTCCTGATATAAAAACTGCACACTGCTAAGGCAGAATATGGTTCCTGTTCCGGCTGCTCTCTTCCATTAGTTCTCAACACATAATCAGAGAACTTGAGCAGAATTCTTTGTGTCGAGGCCTGATCTGTGGCATCCCGACTGTAACTGTCGGGAAGCAAAAGCTTGTTCCGGTCATACAAACTGTTTTTGTATGACTGGCCACCTCAAAACCAGTGAATGAAATGGCCAGCAAACAGATAATCGATCAAATGTTATTTCCTCCATTTCTGTCACTCATATTCCCAACATACATGCGACATTTTGGCTGGGCGTCAGACTACGGAAACTGGGATTGTCGACCCCCACTCCACAAAGAAATCAGATGACGCCTCCGGCTTGAAGAGACCCCCTGCGGAAAGAAGGTGAGCGGATATGGAGCCTTATAGTGGGCGGTCCTTGATGGCAGCATGGAAACATCGCCACCATCTCACACAAACACCACGACTGAGAGGCGCGTGTCGATTCGCCCGGCTTTGATGACTTAAGAGGAAGACAGGGCTGATATCTCATAGATAACCTCCCCCTCTATTCTTGTTGCTCTGTTGCACCATCTGGGAGGCAGACAGGTTGACAGCCCGACAGACCGCACCTCACATCACATCACACACTCATGCTCTAGTCTTACAGTGGGTGAGCATCAGAGAAACATCACAGAAATGTTACAGAAAGGTCAGACGGCCCCTTCTCAACCCTATAAATCAAAGTTACTTTCTGGTTTTGAAGCTGCCAGACGTTTAGGTGGGCTGGCATGAGGTAGAACCCTTCTCTTGGTGTTTATCACATTGACAAGGAAAGTCCACATTAAACCAATTAAATATTAGTACTTGTCTTCGATTAGGATAAATTGTTACATGAGGTACAGGCAGGGTTCAGGCTGACGCGATGGGGTACTGGCAGGGTCTATGGTACCATAATCAGGTTATCAAGATACTGATGTGAGAAGAGCCCGTCCAGAAAACAGAAAGGGTCCTGAAGGCAGAGTATGAGCCAAGTACACACAGGGCCAATGAGGGTGATGGCACCAGGAGGGAGCAGAAGTCTCCATTCCTCTTGCGTTTGCCTCATTGTGTCTTCAGCAGAAGATTTTGTCCTCGTACCTCATTCTTGTTACACTGGTTTGCTAAAACGAGTAAATATGAAGGGTACTGTATATATAGTACAAAGCTAGTATTTCAGTGCTGTGTACATTTTTTGATACACAACCCAAACTGTATTTACTTGTTTATTAACAGAAGTGGAAGTCTGTACAAAAAGTGGCAGTCTAATTTTAAGTTAAATTTTGAAATTGTTGGGTCCAAGCATGGTGTAATTGTAAGACACAGAGAGGCTGAAGAGATGAGTTTTGCATGTGTAGTTCCCACAGTCAGGCTTGGAGGAGGCATCATTACGGTCTGAGGTTGCTGTGCTGGTGATCTTCACCAGATCCTTCTCGAGCAGCATAGCTGTCACAGCGTACTTCAAAATGAAGCACTCAAGATTTAGAGAGAACATTCAATTTAAGAAAATTGAAACTGTTTGATACTCCTCATGTTTACTGTATTTGTAAAGCACTCATTTTTAAGTGTGCACAAAAAAAAAAAAAAAACTTTTCCAGCAAGCATTCACTTCAGCCATGAACTATGCAGTACATATTCATATTTATTTACAGTGGAACATCATCTAATCTAAATGAGACCAAGGTTGTTTTGGTACAAGTTTGGATAATCAAACATACTTGAGTATACCCCCTTTATACAAAATAAACTGAGTGACAGCAAGGTACAATAGACAATAACACTTTGAGGTCAAGAGAGACTAAAGTGAACTTCTGTAATGACAAATTAAGTTTCTGTATGCGATGCAGTGTATATCTTCAAATAAAACGGCAGGAGGAATGCTTTGGCACTGCAACCAGCACACTAAAAGTAATTATCTACTTTTAACGTAACTTAAGTAATTTAGGTTTTTTTTTTGGGGGGGCGGGAGGGGGGTGCTTAG
>JAACJT020002264.1:0-12525 GCA_009936485.2 Gymnarchus niloticus
GTTTGGAGCTTCATAAAAAGCACATATTTACAAATTTTTAGCTAGGTTAGAGGAGACTTGTGTACTACAAGTACTCTACCATTGCTATTTACAGCTACATTATTATTGTTAAATATTAACCTAAAATGTAATTTAGTTATGAAGTGCACTAATGCTTATTATTTTCCGTGGTTGTAATAAATGCCCTTTGTCATGCCTGAGTAGGTGTTTTGTGTCTTTGTTGATCATGTGCCCACAATTCAACATTTGTCGCATCAAGTAATACTTGGCAGAAATCTACATGGAATCCTTTGGTTTATTTTTTATAGAAGGAGGAAAAATATTTGTGTGTCACCAGCCATAAATGACCTACTGTAGAGGACACTGAACTGGTACAGACCATCCTATGAACATTCACTTTAATATTTTGAGTAATCAGTAACATTACATTCTATGGACTTTTACCAATTAAAGTGTTCAGTGCTTAATGCGTACATATATGCATTAAGACAAGCACTGGGTGGCAGTGAACACTTACCAGATAGCTGGGCAACTGCAGCAGAAGTGGTGAAGGAGACAGCTCGAAAAGTGCTTGGTGTGACCTCTGGTCAGAAGAAGGAGGACAAGGAAACCTCATGGTGGAACGAGGAAGTACAGGAGAATATACAGAGGAAGAGGTTGGCGAAGAAGAAGTGAGATAGTCAGAGAGATGAAGAAAGTAGGAGTACAAAGAGATGAGGTGTAAGGCAAAGGGAGAGGTGGTGAAGGCCAAAGATAAGGCGTATGGTGAGTTGTATGAGAGGCTGGACACTAAGGAGGAAGAAAAGGATCTGTACCGATTGGCTAGGCAGAGGGACCGAGCTGGGAAAGATGTGCAGCAGGTTAGGGTGATAAAGGATAACAATGGAAACATACAAGTGAAGAGAGTGTGTTGAGCAGATGGAAAGAGTACTTTGAGGGGCTGATGAACGAAGAGAATGAGACAGAGAGAAGGTTGAATGATGTGGGGATAGTGAATCAGGAAGTGCAACAGATGAGTAAGGAGAAAGTAAGGACAGCTATGAAGAGGATGAAGAATGGAAAGACTTGGTCCAGATGACATACCTGTGGAAGCATGGAGGTGTTTAGGAGCGATTACAGTGGAGTATCTAACTAGATTGTTTAACGCAATCTTGGAAAGCGAGAGAATGCCTAGGAGTGTACTGGTACTGATTTTTAAGAACAAGGGTGATGTGCAGAACTGTAGTAACTATAGAGGGATAAAATTGATTAGCCACAGCATGAAGTTATGGGAAAGAGTAGTGGAAGCTAGGTTAAGAAGGGAGGTAATGATTAGTGAGCAGCAATATGGTTTCATGCTGGGAAAGAGCACTACAGATGCGATATTTGCTCTGAGGGTGTTGATGGAGAAGTATAGAGAAGGCCAGATGGAGTTGCATTGTGTCTTTATGGACTTAGAGAAAGCATACGGCAGGGTGCCTAGAGAGGAGTTGTGGTATTGTATGTGGAATTCGGGAGTGGCAGAGACGTATGTAAGAGTGGTACAGGATATGGACAAGGGCAGTGTGACAGTGGTGAGGGCTGCAGTAGGAGTGCCGAATGCGTTCAAGGTAGAGGTGGGATTACATCAAGGATCAGCTCTGAGCCTTTTCTTATTTGCAATGGTGATGGACAGGTTGACAGACAAGATCAGACAGGACCCCCCGTGGACTATGATGTTTGCGGATGACACTGTGATCTATAGTAAGAGCAGGGAGCAATTTGAAGAGACCCTGGAAATGTGGATGTGAAATGTATGCTCTAGAAAAGAGAGGAATGAAGGTCAGTAGGACTAAGATAGAATACATGTGTGTGAATGAGAGGGAGGACAGTGGAATGGTGAGGATGCAGGGAGTAGAGTTGCTGAAGGTGGATGAGTTTAAATACTTGAGGTCAACCGTTCAGAGTAACGGGGAGTGTGGAAAAGAGGTGAAGAAGCGAGTGCAGGGAGGGTGGAGTGGGTGGAGAGGAGTGTCAGGAGTGATTTGTGACAGACAGGTACCAGTAAGAGTGAAAGGGAAAGTCCACAAGATGGTAGTGAGACCAGCTATGTTATATGGGCTGAGGACAGTGGCACTGACGAAAAGACAGGAGGCAGAGCTGGAGGTGGCAGAGTTAAAGATGTTGAGATTTGCCTTGGGCATGACAAGGATGGACAAGATTAGGAATGAGTATATTAGAGGGTCAGCTCAGGCTAGACGGTTTGGAAAAGAAAGCCAGAGAGGCGAGATTGCATTGGTTTGGACATGTGCAGAGGAGAGATGCTGGGTATATTGGGAGAAGGATGCTGAGAATGGAGCTGCCAGGAAAGAGGAAAAGAGGAAGTTTATGGATGTGGTGAGAGAGGACATGCAGGTGGTTGGTGTGACAGAGCAAGATGCAGAGTACAGGAGGAGATGTAGGCTGTTGATGTGCTTTGGGGACCCTTGACAGGAGCAGCCAAAAGGAAATAATGAGTATTCCTGAACAGCAAGATGACTGGCATTAGAAGGCACAACAAAGAGGTGACCAAAAATCGACACATCCTGTCCAGAATCATAGATTGTGTGAAATTTTGTGAAGCATTTGAATTGGCTTTGCATGGCCATAATGAGAGCAAGAGCTCCGATAAGCCCAGGATTTTCCGTGAGTTGGTAGATTTTGTTGCCTCTCTTGATGGAGTGTTGAAAGAGCACCTTGAGAACGCCACTGTATTTAATGGAATTTCAAAAACTGTACAGAACAAGCTTTTGGACTGTATGTTGCCTGTTGTAAGAGAACAAATCATCAAAGAAGCCCAGAGCAGTGATTTTTTATCAATTGCCACACAGTCTCAACTTGAGCTTGTGCTGTGCTACGTTGATTACGATGATGACGACAAAAACAATGTACAGGAAAGATTTTTTGAGTTCATCCTAATGCAGTTAGCTACAGCTGAGTCCATTGCTACAGCACTAAAAAAGTGTCTTGCTGCCATCCTTCCTGAGGATCAGAAAAGTAATCTCATCTGCCAGGTATATGATGGAGCCAGTCTGATGAGGGCTGCCACAGCAGGTGTTCAGAGGAAAATACAAGATGTGTACCCAAATGCCCACTACATTCACTGTTATGCACTGGGACTATGTTACGGAAAGCTCGAAATTGTAATTGTTCTATATTTTGAGTGATGTGGTCTCCCGGTCTTAGCTTGGGTACAAGAAAAAGGTTACACCCTTTTTCTGTTCAGATATTGGAAGTAAGTTTTTCCAATTGGGATTTTGTTTTAGATAAATTCAGTTAAACATTTATAGTGTGTAATAGTGTCAGTTACTGGTTAGTGACACTGGTTTCTGTTCAATGTTTCAAATGCACTATTTTGCCAGTGATCATATTTCACTTTAGCAGACAGCTACCAAGTGTTTGACTTTTCCTGTGTTAGCTACTTTGTTGAATATATAAATGTAACTGGTGACATGATGATGAGATAGAGCCATTTTGGATAACAGAGCAGACATAATTCGTGTCTGTTACTTAATCCAATGTTAAACTACTGTACTTACTGTTCTTATGCTCTGGGGGAGTTAAGGTTCTTGTTTGTGAAAAGTGGAATGATGACTTTATTTATTTCTCTTATATGTTGTTATAATTTTGGTATTGTATTTTAAAATCACTAACATGTAGCAAACTCACAGTGAAAATGGCTTATGAGTAAAATAAATGTTTTTGATTAGCCTACTTTTTTGTGTTTTGTTCATTTATTAAGTGTATGCTGTTTGCTATTTATTTAACCAAAAATGTCCAAAGTTATACAGCTTTAAGTTTACATGGTCCCTCCATCCAACATCTGTAACTGGTCATCCAACTAGGATGATGTTCACATAGACACTATTCTGGGAAGCATAAGTCAGGACATACCAAGCATGACGCATTAGTGCATCACAGCAGAATATATATAAGATCTAATGTATTATCATACTACCAAAGGCATGACAATCCAAGCAAAATAGTAGAGCATGTTCCAAAATTAAACTGGTATAAAATACTTTATGAATCTTTGTAATCAAATTAACTCAGAAGTATTTGGTGTTTAAATAGGGTAACATAATACCACACCAGCATGTTTCATTTTTAATAAATCTTTCTCCAAGGCAGAATGAAAAATTTCCTTCTTCACATGGAACCTTCGGAATAATTTTTTCATTCATTTTTTTACAGGAAACATGCATACATCTCATCGCTTGGCAGTTGTAAACACAAAATGGCTGGACATATTACTAATCTGACAATTTAGAAGTATGTTCTTACATTTCTGAATTTGTCTCTCCCTATTTTCTTACACTGATTGCCCACCAAAGCCAACTAAATACTATTATGTAGAAAACTGAATATTTTTCATGCCCCAGACACCAATTTCATTGTTCCACATTACAGTTTGTCAAAGATCACTTGCAGGAACTTTTACAGTGCTTGCATTTTCATGTAATTTGGTGAGAAAAATTTACGCTGAAGATCTCAGCGCACAATACAATGAAATAAATAGAAAAGAAAAAGAAAATTTACGCAGCACCGTATAGAAAAATTGCATTGTTATGTGTACTGCTTACGTGTTACACATGTATTTGTGTTTATTTGTCCCCTGGTGTCACACTGTTTGGTTTCCAGGACCTGCGAATCAGCATACCCTGGAAATATTGTATAGAAACAGAAAAGGATTGGGATGAGGGGGTGACATTGGTTTTATTTGCTGTGAGGGAAGCAGTTCAGGAGTCATTAGGGTTCAGTCCTGCTGAACTTGTTTTTAGATATTCAGTACAGGGTTCTTTGAAAATTTTAAACGAAGATCTAGCAGCTGATTCTCAGCAACATAGATTATGTGACCAAACTTCGTGAGCGCCTTCACAAAGCTTGTGCGATGGCACGTGATGCTTTAAGTACAGCTCAAACTGTCATGAAGCAGCACTACGGTGTCCTTAGACAATTTCAACCAGGTAATAAGCTACTAGTTTTGTTGCCTACTCCAGGGCCAGCTTTGTCTGCTACATTCTCTGGTCCAAATGTGGTAGAGCGTAAGCTAAGTGACACAGATTATGTTATCTGTGCCCCAGATAGGAGATGCCAATCATATGTATGTCATGTTAATATGGTTAAAGCATATCACACTTGTGAAAGTGAGACGGCTCCATCTTCACCACCTGAGAACACTTTGCCTTCTATGTCTATGTCTGCTGTAGTTGCTACCATTTCTGTTAAAACTACAGACAGAGACAAAGGAAGAGGAAGCTAATGGATTAAGGATAGGAAGGCCTCCACTTACTGAAGTTTGGCTCCTTAACTCTGAAATATTGGCCGATTTGCCATTGTATTTATGACATCTGGAGCCCACGCAACGCAGTGATATTGAAAAGTTGATTGGTGCTTTTCCTTCTATCTTTAATGATGTGCCATCTTTGACTCATGTTCTGCAGCATGATATCAAGGTGACTTCACCTCCTTTAAAACAGCATCCATACGGTGTGTCTCCTATAAAGAGAGCTGAAATGAAAAGGGAGGTAGAGTATTTACTGGAACATGGCCTAGTGAAACCTAGTTCATGTTCTTGGAGTTCTCCTTGTCTCTTAGTGCCTAAGCCTGATGGTACTGCTCTTTTTTGCGCAGACTATCGACGTGTACATGCTGTTACCATGACTGATTCCTTTCCAATGCCCCGCATGAAAGATTGTGTAGATAATATTGGTTCAGCGCATTTTGTTACCAAGCTTGATTTATTGAAGGGATACTGGCAAGTACTTCTAACACCACATGCTTCAGACATTTCTGCTTTTGTTGCTCCTGATAATTTTTCGCAATATACTGTTATGGCCTTTGGACTCAAAAATGCCCCAGCCTCATTCCAGAGATTGGTTAATTTGGTTCTTGCTGATGTAGCTTGTTGTTCTGCTTATTTGGATGACTTGGTTGTTTATTCATCCACCTGGTCTGAGCATTTGTCTATTCTGCAACTGTTTTAAAGCATTTACAGTCTACTTCTTTGACACTCAGTCTAGCCAAACGTGAGTTTGCTAAGGCCACAGTGACCTATTTGGGGAAGCAGGTCGGTCAGGGTCAAGTGCAACCAATGGAAGCCAAAGTTACCGCTATCATTGACTTTCCTGTTTCCACTTTTTGGTGGGAGCTGCACAGATTTTTGGCAATGGCGGGATATTACCATAGTTTTTGCAGAAATTTCTCTTCTGTAGTATCTCCTTTGACCTCTCTTCTTAACCTTTCTAAACCTTTTATCCGTGTCATTAGATTGTCAAACTGTCTTCGAAAACATTAACTTTGTAATTCACCTGTGTTGGCCGCCCCTGACTGCCAACATTTATACCATATATGTGCCATTTATGTTGGAAATTGATGCGAGCGCTGTGGAAGCTGGCGCTGTTTTACTGCAAGAAGATGAACATGGAGTCAAGTTATTTTCCACATATGTTTAACAAACACCAAACTAACTAGTCTATTCTACAACTGAAAAAGAAACCTTGGCTTTATTGTGGGCACTACAACATTTTTAAGTATATATTGGGTCCAGCTCAGTTACAGTTAAGGTTTTTACAGATCATAACCCACTTGTTTTTATCTCTTGAATGTATAACCACAATCAACGGCTAATGAGATGGTCTCTCATGTTGCAGGACTATAATTTAGAAATTGTGCATAAGAGAGGGGTGGAAAATATTTTGGCAGATGCCGTGTCACATATGTAGTCAATGTGATGACTAATACAGGCATTAAATTTTTTGGGGGTATATGCTTCTTCTTTTGGGGGGGTGTGTTATGTGTTATGCACGTATGTGTATTTTTCTGTCCCCTGGTGTCCCACTGTTTGGTTTCCAGGTCTTGCCAATCAGCATGTCCTACTGAATGGCTTGTGATGTAGAAGGAGCTTGAGATTTTAAAGATGGTGGTGCCCAGAGTTCTTCGGCAATACTGACTGGGAGACAGACTGTTTACTTGTTTGTTGTAATCTCTCAAAGAACAAGATCTGCATTGGGAAAGGGACTTGACAGGCAAGATGTGCACACTTACATGTTCACATAGGCATTTTATCTGTTAAACGCACTAGGAAGGCGGGTGAGTGCTAACCTCTGTATGTCTTGTTTGATAGGAGGTAGTCAGTTTTCTTTTCTACCTACCTGTTTTTGTGTAGGAAGGTTTAGGGGTCCTAAATGTGTTTTGCTTGTTTAGGTTCTTTTCTTTGGCACCACCCTTGTCTCTTTTCCCTTTGCATTCTGGGTAAATAAATTGTTTTATGGAACTAGGTTTGCAGTTTTGTCTCTCTCCTGTACCCTGTGCACTCCTGTTTCCCCCACTCACATGTTTACAGCCTCCTGACCTAGACCGGGGACGTAACATGCATCAATAAAATTATGTAGTGTGAGAAGAAAATATATTATAATGCAAAACTAAAGATACAGTCCTCTAAAGCAAATTCATTCCACCTCACCTGACATCCTGTGGACCCTATCAGTCCAACAGTGTGAGAAACTCCCTTTCTTAAGTGAAATTCAAGATTCATCTGACAAGCAATTTATTGATTTACCAGGCATTACAACAATACCAATTTATGCAAAATGTGCTTTACAGATTAGTTTGCATGTGATGATTTATGCCATAATAGATGATTCATATATCTGACAGTAAAACTATTTGGAGAAGCAACATAATCCTTTTTGATCAGGACTTACACTATTAATAATGTTGCCAACTGCAGACAATAGTACTTAATCATTTGCATAAATGTGTATGAAAATTTGTGCTATTTGTATGAATGATATTAGCTGTGAGTTGTGTTGAGCACGTGTTGTGCTTTGCACTTCAGGGCCACCATAAGCATCATTTAACAACAGTACCAAGGCTAATGTGAAAAACTATAAGATAAAGGCGCTTCAAGCTTTGATGTTGGGCCTCATGCCAGAGCAGCTAAAGCAGCATTTACAGGACACATAGGTGATATAGGTCTTGATCTTTAAAAAAAAAAATACTAATAATTTGTGTTTACAAATTGTGTTTGTGCTTACAAATTTGTGTTTGTCTTTGTCATGTTAAATTTTGTTTGACAATCTGAAACAATTATATGTGACCTACAGGCCAGAAGTTTGGGCCCACCCTTGGATTTTTTTTAAAATAAACGATACACTGCTTTGTCAAACTTTTATTACAAGAAAACATTAGAAATACTAAAAACAAATGTAGCTGACTGGTTTTCAATATTTTGTAGCTTGTAGTAACACATTATTTAGCCATAAAAGCTGAAACTACTGGTTTTGAAGAAGACATATCCGGTCAGTCTTTAGTGCATTCACATTCACTTTGTGTTGGAATTCTATTTACTAATGTCAGAACTTGATTTGCTCTTGGCCTCTCTTGATTGTGTCTCAATGAACTAAACGATAGCCACCTGTCTGCCTTGCCCCAGATCAGTTTGTGAGAGATTTAATGCATTGTCTGCTCCCCGTTTCAATCTTCTGTTGTACTGTATCACAGCTGATGTCAGAATTTTTGATAAATACTTATTTTTATGTTTGTAAGGGCTAGGAGGGACAGTTAACAATTGAACAGTGGGCTCAAATTGAAATTTACACTTCGTAAAGAAGGGTTCTCTCATTGCCAAATAGCCAGAAAGTTAACTGTTACTAAGCATGGAGTGACCTACTGTTTACAGAGAAAAAGGTTGACAGGAAGCAACAGTGACCGGAAACCGTCTGGGCAAGGAAAGTGACATCAAAGTCTGAAGATCAACACTTAGTTGTGACTTGCAAAAGAAATCGGAAGATGACTGCTCGAGATTTGAGGGCTGCCATTAATACGAACAGTGCCAAAATTATACCCAGTCCTTTTGAGAATTACGTCTTGGCTCCCCAGTCTCCAGATCTTTCTTCCGTTGAGCTGACATGAGATGAGCTGGATTGACAAGTTTGGAATGAGCATCCGGCAAATGAGACAGAACTATGTGCATGCTTGAAAAGGTACTGGGAGGGTTTGGAAGAAAGTTATTTCCAAAAATTGCTGGAAAGGATGCCGCGAATCTGTACTGCTGTGATAAAGGCAAGGGGTGTTTATTTTGATGAAACTTGTACTTAGGCACTCGCATTCATTTAATTGTACTTGCAACGTATATTATTACATTACCGTTCAAAACCACTCATTTACATTTGTTTAAAGTATTTCTAATATTTTCTTGTAATAAAAGTTTGAAAAAGCAGTGTATCGTTTATTTTTTTTTAAATCGGAGGGTGGGTCCAAACTTCTGGCCTGTAATGTATATGCAAAAATAAAAGAATTCAGGAAGGGGGAAAATACATTTTCCACGGCACTTTATGTTACTCGAAAAATGGTTTGAACATTTTTGAAGCAGTTGGATTATAGTTTGACACTTTTCTCCTTTAACGGGATGTTATTCTCGAGTTTCCTACCAAAGCTTAGTCTGCATTTTACGTGACTAGGGGTGGACTGAATGCAGATCCACGCGGCTGAAACTGTATTTTGCATGATAAACCACCTGTTGAACCATGTAGTAGATTGTCTCCGCTTGGAGTTACTCTAAATAATAAACAGGTGATAAAAAATAAACAACAAACAAAAAAAATGCATAGTTGTAGATGCATAGCCACAGAAAAGTAGAACAGGCAACAAAAGCAGGTTAAACTGTGATCAAAGTTCTTCTAATAATGAAAACAATGGGATTTGGATTTATGGATTAGCATTCGTGCTGATTATAGTATAGATTACAGCATTACATGGTCTCGCAATAGCTTCTCCGAAACGGAAACTTGACACATCGATTTAATGTTTTCCTTTCTCATTTTACTAGTTTACTAGACCAATTACTTTGATAATCCACACGGTGGCAGTGTTAAACTTCGCATTTTGTCAAGTGTAGTCGGCTATTTGAGCATTTGAGTGAATTCGTTTGCATATTTAGTCAAACGTACTGGCTGCGCACAGCACGCTACTACAAGCTAATTATGCCTGGTAATGGTTTTTGCACTTCGCTCAGTTAATTTTTTTTTGCTATATTTTGTAAATATAGTTAACCTGCACGAGACCTTTACTTGATATTATAGTGTTACATAACTTTTGTTAAAAGTTTACCTTTTGAGAAGTGCTTGAATGCTATAATAATAATAATAATAATAATAATAAGTGATGCTACAACATAATGCCACTATACCGTATTGCCCGTCTGTTGGAATTATGATGACCCTGCCTCGGGGCTCTAGAAACACCTTATGGGACGGCCACCTTTTGAATCTTGGGCTTATATGACTCCATCCGCGACCCTTGGCTTGGGGGATCCTTCGGGCGAGGTTTAAACGAGCTCCCTGAGGTCCATCCGAGTTTTTTTTTTCCCCCTCTCCGTCCATCCCAGTCACATACAATTCTTTAGTAAGATGACGTGGAGTTTCTGTTGCCAGATATATTTATTTAGCAGTGTATTATTATCTTTGACTACAGAACAAATGATTGTTCGTGCTGCACTACTATGATGAACAGGGCTGTAGAATTATCTAGAAAGACAGCCAAGGCATACGAAATCAGAAACTTTGCAGGGCATTAAGTTTTCCATTTCATCAGTATTGTTGTATTTTATACGTCATAAGGGCTAAAATACCATATCAAAGGTTATAGTTCATAGTTGTTATAAACACAAAAAAAAAAACTGCGATTTTTACAAAACAATAGCTATTTCGTTTAAGTGTGCCATTTACCAATATAAGTCACGTTACTTTAAATTACTTTTAATCTTTTTCTTTGTGTTGAACTAAGGAAGGCAAGGGAAAAAAACAATACGGAGCATCGATCTGGTGTCGGTTAAAACGCCACAGTTTTGACTGGATACTGCAATCGATAGGCACCTAATCAGCTGTTTCCATGGAGACCCGCAAAAGACGAGCGCCATTTATTTTACACCTATCAGTTCTATTATAAAAATAGTTATTAATGGGCAAAGGTCAGACGGACAGATAGATAAAAAACAGAAAATACGTCAACAGACACTGCAGAATAACAAACTGCATAGAAACTTTTGTGACAATTGTTTTGTTTTTTGTGTGCTTATGGAATTTTAATACATCGACATATGTATATGCACTGTATATATTGCACAGCACAACCCATAAATCAAAAATAAAAGGTAAAAAGAAAATGGAGAACTAGTAGGGATCAAACACATGCAAACCATCAATGACTAGAAATGCTCAGTAAGGCTGCAAAAACTCAATACAGGCAAGGGAGCTGGAGGTGATTTAAAAGATTACTTAATTACACACAGCTAATGTCAATATTCAGGGGATGAGGAACAGGGTAAGTGGGCATAGCTGGCTTGTGGCAGGAGTTGGGCATGGTTGTGACAAAAGACAAAGGGTGGTTACACCAAATATTGAATTGCTTTAGGTTTTTTTTCTGTTTAGGCACTTGTATATTGTTAATTGATATATAAAAACTATTCATGGCATTATTTTTGTAAGCATCCTTAGTTTACGGCATTTTCTCACTTTTGCACAGTACTGTACATAGTGCACTATGAAAAATTTGTGTAAATTTACAGTAAAATACTGACAACAGAGTTGCCAGCCAATTACAATATTTTTACATGAACACTGCTGTAAATTATTTGCAATATGTAATGTAATAAAAATAGTAACCTTCTGGAATTATCTTTGATTTTCAGTATATACACTACATGGACAAAAGTATTTGGCCACCTGCCTGTGCCATATCTCATTCCAAAACCAAGAGTATAAAAAAGAAGTTGGTCCTCCTTTGCCTCCACTCTTCGGGAAAGGCTTTATGCTAGATGTTTGAACATTGTTGGTGGGATCTGCTGCCATTAATCCATAACAGCATCAGTGAAGTTGGGTCATTGGGTCCCTTTCTGTGTGGCCAATGACATCACAACTGAACTCTTATTGCCATGTAGCAGAGGAGCTTTTTATGGATGATGAAGTACTGCTAGAGAGGCCTCCCTCTCCTCTTAGGTTTCACGTCCATCACCTGTTTTTTGACTAAGCAGTCCTTCAGTCATTCATCCACATTTTTGACTCACAGAACTGAGGGCTCCTGGGCATCTAGCTGAAATGGATCAACAAGAGGGTTAAGTAGTTGAATAAGCTCAACTTCATAATCAATCCCCCCTGTAGTTTCTTCACATGTGAGCACAGAGATGGGACACCTGTGAGTAGGGGTAGCCCTCTTCCACTGGTGTGGCCCAGCCCACCTCCTTTCTGGATCTCACTATAGCAGGCTGAAACCAGGGCAATTTCTCCCAATGAGTAGTTGTACAGTAGGTCCTGGACCACCCCTACCTTTAGATCTCAGGCTTCAGATGAGCCTTCCAGCCAGACCATGAAGCCCAGAACCTGTCAGTACAGGAGAGGAACAGGTAGAGAGAGAGAGAGACTATGGGCAAGCCTGTAACACCTCCACACCCCAAAAAAACTGAACTGCTCACAGTTTAATTTCAATTCAATTCAATTTTATTTATATAGCGCTTTTAACACGGAGCGC
>JAACJT020002265.1:0-12524 GCA_009936485.2 Gymnarchus niloticus
AGGTCTGGGTCAACTAAGACACCAAGATTTCTAACCAATGTGCTTGACTTAAGTGTGCATCCATTAAATTTAACATCTGCCACCTCTCGAAGCACCCTAGGACCAACTTAACTTAATCACATACAAAGTCCAGAGTTCAGAGTCAATAACCGACCTGATAAGTATACCTATTAAAGTCCTTGGGTGAAATGAGTACCCTAAGGAAGGCAAAGTGAAAACATTGTACAAATGTAAATTTGTACTCTGAGGTATTACTCACATAGCCACTGAGTTTCTGGATGGATTCACAATCCATTATTAATGCTGTTTGTGCATTTTCATTTATGCTGGGGCTCAGGCATAAACATTATGTTATGAATTAAATCTCAAGCAGGGGTCTACAAAAAATGTACCTTCAGTAAGGATCAGAATAAAGTGCTGCTGAGAGTCAAATCAGAAAGGAATGGATACCAGTTTAAAATAAGGTTTCTTAGTATCTGTGATGATCTTGCTAATGGCTGAAGAATTGCTCAAATTAAGGTAAAGAACCTGAAATGGACAGTTTCAAGTTTCTCTTGACTAAACAGTACTATATTGCAACAGATTCAGTTTGGATTCACTGAATCAAGGCACTTAAGGTACAGGCAAAAAGCATAATTATACTGTAGGCAGATTATGCAGGCAGTGTGTGCATGTATGGGAAGGGGTGAGATCAGGAGACAAGCACTCCATTAATTTGTAGCTGTATGTTTAAAAGCATGAAGGAAGTTTGCTCCGAGTGAGTATGTGTTTGTTCATCTGTCTGGGTAGGCTCCTGTGGGTTAGGTTTAAGATAGAGAACAAAGCAATACCTTTGAATGTTGCTTAGTTCACTTGCCTATCACGACCTGACAATGCTAATAAACTGGCCCCATTCACTCCTCTAATTGTCACGTTCTGCACATCTGTTCACCACCCAGAAGACCCCTTATGCACTATAGGGATATCGGGGGCTCTGGAGCCTATCACAGGCAGCACTAGTCATAATGCATGGGTACACCCTGGATGGGATGCCTGACCATTGCAGAACCCACACATAATCACACACTAAGGATAGTGTAGAGACACCAGTCCACCTAACTGTGTGTCTTTGGGCTGCAGGAGGAAACCAGAGTCCCAAAAGGAAACCTGCACAAGACAGGGAAACCATACAAACTGCATGCACAGAGAGTGGGGGTGACATTCAAAACCCTATCCCTGAAGGTGTGAGGCATCGCCATGCCACCCATTAGCTGTGTCAGTAAGTGTACATAGGTTCATCAAGATAATTCTTACATATTCTATCATTGCACCCCCAGGCATACTTCTGAGGCCCATTACACACTGGGTCTGGATAGGTTCTGCACATCGTCAACAGGTGTCACTGTTGTTACATGCTGCAAAGTGACTGCCTGGTCCTTAGAAAGTGAAGATGCCAGAGTGCTTTTCCTCACAATTTGGCAGCACTTGGAGAGTCAGCTGCTCATCCCTCACAAGGCTGTCTGTAAGCAGAAGGAGAGTCATCTTTGCACCTGCATCTATGTTCTCAGACACTATTTGTTATACTATTTGACTCATGTCTCTCCCATGGTAACAAGCATCTTGGTGGCCAGCATTGGCTCACAATTTTTTAAGATAAAATGTCAATTGAAACTTTTTTTCCCTGCTTGTGAACCTGTTATAGTAAACCCAGCCTGTTTGGCCATTTGTGAAGTATTGCTATCTCATAGAGAAACTGGAAACCAGGTAAATGAGGTTATAAACAATTTATAATGCTATAAATAATAATTAGACAATAGCGTACTATTTAATCTTGAAAAAGGTGAAAAATGCTTCAGATTTTTATAGTTTACGACAATGGACTCATTATTGTGTGACTCATCTATTGAAAAATCATTTACAATTTTTGTTTTCTCGGATAAAAATAATGATTATGACAAAACATGCATAATTACGAGTCGTGATTTTATTAAAATTCGTATTTTATTATGTTATGAAGTTCTCTGAATACTGAGTATTTGGAAAATGAATAAGATTGCTTCAAACTAATGTATCACAAATAGTAACAAAAAAAGAAATATAATTTCCCTCACAGCCCACTTCTATGTAAATGTCATTTGCTTGCTTTAATATTGTCGTTTAAATGGGACTCTGAGACATCCATAAATGCTTCCATCTGGATACAGCACTTTAGTGTGAAGTTTTTGAAGAATTAATTAGTGAAAAATTGGGATTCTTCCCATGTGACGTGTGTTTGTGCACGAGAACGCTCCTCAGTACTTCAAAGAGGGTAACAGTTGGGATGGTCTGGTAATTAAAGCAGACCCTCCCAGATCTCTGATGACCATCTTATGCTGCCATATGGATTCTGTGACTGAGAGGCTGCATCCTCCAGAGCTTTCTATCTGGGTTTGAAGCAGCCAAAATGTGGCCAGGTGGCTCTATTTCCTGTTCAGATGGAAAGTGCTCTCCTCCCATCCCATACAGGTATGCTGTCTGTCTCTGTGGCCAGAGAAGAGGCTTGGTCTAGGGGCAAGACTACAGACGTCCGACCCAACCAAGCATTTGCTCACCTCCTTTGACCCTCAGCTGCTACTTTCTGTGTATCCTGACTGTCTCCACCTGGGGTTTGACAGCAAAAGTAGGCTGCACTTATCAAGCCAGTAAGTAATCTCAAGCCAGAAATTGCCCCATATAATGAAGTCCTGTTCTTTACCTCCAGATCATGATATGGATGTGTGTAGCAGACTGACGCATTCTTGGCCTGGGGAGAGTCTTCCTTTAGTAGACAAAGGCTTTTGGGGACAGAAATGAGACTGAAGAACATCATTAGGAAGAAGCCTTCAGGCAACTGCAAGGAAAAGACCAAATTATATTATTATATTTAAATAATTTATTATAGACTGCAACCTTATACTGGATAAGTGTTTGGAAGATGAAAGGATGGATAATCTGGTACTTATGGAGCTACATGTCAAATGCTTCACAGTCAATTCTACATCTTTCCTGCATAGAAGTGCACCTTGTAATGGCCACCGTTTTATAACATTTGTCAAATATTGTTGATCCCTCATGTCAGGAACATATTTTCATGGATTGCAAAGCCTTCCATTGTTAAGCTGCTGTCATGTCACAGCCTGGGCATGATCACACACATGGTGAAGAACCTTTGAAAAAGTTTATAATGGATAGAGCTCTTAGAGTCAAACTTGTGACAGCCTCTTTTAATGGTAGGTTTTGTCACAGCCCTATGCAATGAGTTCAATTAATTGCATTTGCTTGGTACTGCTTCGTTTGTTGGAAGAATCAGCAGCAAAGCTTCAATTCAATTCAATTCAATTCAATTCAATTCAATTCAATATACCACCACTAACAAAGCGCATTGTTGTAAAATGATGCAGATAGCCCCAATGCAAAGGTCCCCAGAGAGTAACCCAAAGAAGAAATCCCTCATCAGGAAGAAACTTTGATAGGAACTAGACTCCGGGGGAAGCCCATCTTCCTCTGGCTGGTGCCAGGCAGCACAGAACAAACAAACAAAAGTCAACACACTTATGTAATTATGTCAATGACAGTTCAGTGTTTTAAACAGATGCCACACACCCTCTTTGTATACAGGTAGATGTAAAATCATTCCCTCCATTGCTCTTAACAGCACATTCTGAGGTATAGTGTAACCAGAGGAAACACTTTTATTACTCCATGCTTTCCAAATACTTTGTGTCCCCGATAAGAACCCCCCCCACTGAATGCTTATTCCTGCCTTCAGTTTTCATCTGGGGGGGTATACATGGACCCTCCACAAAGCAGCACAGGGGAAGGGGAGTGGAGCGGATGGCAGCCTGGGTCTGAGGTGCTGTGCGGCTGGGTGTTAATTTGTCGACAAGTTCCGGCAGCTGTGTAGCATGCTCTGGAGAGCAGGTGGTGGCCTTGCAGGGTCGACGGGAGCCTGTGAGTGTGGCACGTGTGTTTGTCCTGGAGGGTGGGTGTTGGTCAACATGGGTGGGGGTGGGGTGAAGGAGGAGTTTAATCTGACAATCCAAATGTCCCATTTACAAAGAATCACATATGAGGACTTGGAAAGTGTCCAGTGTACTTATTCCGTCTCAATGGTGCTTTGTATTTTGGAATTTGGAACCGGTCATGAGAAATGGGAGGCAGGGAAGAGATGTGTCGTTGCCAAAGTCCTGGAAATCTATTTATTCAGAAGGCAGGTCCTCATGAAAAAATAATGTTCATGCGTCACACATCCCTGTAGAATAGTTCCCCCCCCCCATAACACGCTAATTAATCCCCAGGTAGTGGACAAGATTCAACATTCATGTTTATATAACACGAACATTCAGTAGGAGTCTAATAAATAAGGATGAATATAAGCTATGGTAATTCATGAATTATAGCAGAGAAGTAGCGGAAAAATGGAGGCGGTGAACAGCTCCTCACGACAAGGTATGCATGCCGCATTAGGGCATCCTGTCTGCCGGAACACCTGCAACAAAACTCCAGCTGAACACGGCCTGTTAGGCAGGTGTCCCTTAATGTGATGCGTCTGACAGATCAGAACGTAAAAGTGTCTCCTTAAAATAAATATTTTCTAAAAGTTTTTTCTACTTCAACAACTGATTAAATCTAAAGAGAGTCGTAAAGAAAATTCGAAAAGAAAAAACACGTCTATGTGTTTGTGCGCTTTGTGACTGCTCTTCGTTAAAAATGCTGCATAAATAAATTGATTTGGATTGAACGTCCTTTTTCATAGTGACACGACTAACATGTATTTTCGAAACTGTACAGCTTATGGTTTTTTATTAAACCTGAGATCTAGTAAAATCATTTATATTTAACTAAACGATGTGAGTATTCAAACACTCTAACGTATTAACGTCACATTTTAAAATACAATTAACTGTAAGCCTAAACGATTTATCATAAAGTGCAATTCCACCGCATTTCCGTCTTCTGCTTTTAAATAACTTGTTACCCTGAACATTAATGCTGTCTTCTGTTTGTTGAGGGGGGCGGGAACCTTGTGTGACACCCCCCCCAAAAAAAAAAAAAAAAAACATCCCCCCGCTTGGGGGCTGGGTTACCATGTTGTCACTGCTTTATTTATTCACTTCCATAAGATATTCGACTACAGGCATTGAGGAACGCAACCGAACAGTACTAGAATACTGGAGCGTGTGTCTGCATCACTAGTGAATATCAGTAACATGGTTGGAATCCCTACCGCCTTTCAGTGTAAGTTAAGCTTTATTTCATTATTTACTGCCCTGTTCCGTTGACATTTTGATGAGTCGGGACATGGCCGACATAGATGTTTGCATTGCCTTCGACCTGAATGCAAATACATACCTGTTTTTTTTATGCGATATATCGTGCAGGACTGCAAGCGGTTCTGTTTCATCAAAATTACTGGTCAAAGCAGATAACATCTGAAGCGCGGTCTTCTGATGGTGTTTTAAGATGACCTTAGCCAGAGAGACTAATTAACGATCTGTGTCATAAACTTCACGGTGACATTACACAGCAAATCGGATCAAGTATTGATTATACATTTCACACGGTGGCTTTCAGTCTTTCTTTGGGATTTGGCGTTGAATTGTTTATTTCTTTTTCATTCTTTATCTTAAATATATCACCACGTATTCTACTGAAGGTTCCACTTATTCTATAGACATTGGTTGAAAGCAATGGCTATAGGATAGTGTGATAAATGTGATTTTTTATTTATTTATTTTTTTGGCTTTTGATTTTCCATGCATACTCTTGAGTGCACCGAGCTAAAAAAAAAAAAACGAACGTGATAACTGGGAAAATCTAATTCTCTATTGTAAGTTATCAGCTAAATGCCTTTGTCATGTAAATAAGCACCATTCTGTTGGGCTATCTTGGATCCTTTTTTGAAAGACAGTTCTTTCCCACTCGCCACTCAACTGGGGATTAATCCATCAGGCGAAGTTTCACACCATCTGGAGTTTTGCAGCTTTCCAAGACAATAACACCAGGCAGCCTGAGGCAAGATGATGATAAGTCCCACTTTTCTTGTTGCCCGCTAGTCAAGTGCTTATTCGTGTCAGTCGCCTTAGGGTATGATCGTATCATTATTATTCTTCTAACAGGGTTATTTATTTGGCTCTTGAAGCCATCCACCAAAACAAACAATAATGCCCGAAAGCATGCGCATCATTGATAATTCAATGCACAATGGCGAAACGGTTATCAACACATAGCAGTGCTTTCATTGAGCCTCATTGTAGTTAGAGAACAGTATCACAAACAAGCTTTGAAAACATTTGCAGGCTCTGAATTATGCATGCGCTCGCTAGCCCGGTTAATGTGTCCCAAGTGCTATGTAGGCACAATAGATGTGGTTTGTCAGGTTACATTATTAACGGATATATTTAGTATAAGAGGCTTGTGCATTTAAAAGGCGATTTAACATAGCTATAATATTGAGCTCGTATTTTACCATACTAATTTTGTTATGTGTGATCTATGGCCTTGTTACTCTTATTATACGGACAATAAAAGGTAGATAAATTGCTTGTTTCATGTTGTACTGAATAGAGCATGTGTAATGGCTCTCAAAATATCCATCCATCCATCTCCAAACCTCTTGTACAGTACAGGGTGGCCATGAGCAGGGAGTATGTGAAATGAATACAAAGAACAGATATAAGTGTGGAGATAATGATTAATGAAGGTGAAATAAAAGTATTTGATGGTCCAGAAACAGGCAAGGGAGATCAGCATACAGGAGATTTAAGAAACAAGACAAACAAATCTAAAATGAGATCCTCATAACATAGCCTAAAGTCCAAGCAAAATACTTAAAAATCCATGAAGGCAAAACACAGACAATGCGATCAAGACCAGAATTCAAAATGCAGCCATGCACAGGTAATCCAAAAACACATGACAAAACACTCCAGTACCTCACACTGAGGCAAGGCAACTTGAGGCCATTTAAAGACTGGCTTGGTGTGGGCGTGCCAGGGCGTGGCTGGTGTGGGGTGGGCGTGACAGGGTGTGGCTGGCTTGGCATGGGCATGACAATCTGTCCTAGGCATTTTAAGGCACAAGGCCGGGGTATATGCTGGATGGGATGCCAGTACAGTTATTCATATTAAAGCTTAATATATTTTTAAACCTAACATGACAGTTGTGTATGAATCATCAATATAGTCTAGTTAATCAGGTTACTAATTGATGAAGGAAAATGGAAAATATTTTTAAAGTGAATTTAAGCAATTCGTCATATTCAGATGAGTGGCCAGTAACTGAGGTTTTACCAATTATATACAGTGAGGTTTACACAAGGATGGTGATGCAAAATAAAAACTGAAAGTAACCAGTATAATTATTTTTAGTGTAAATAATTATTTTATGAATTAAAAAAATAGCCCAATCCTGGTCATACATGTTAAATGTAGGAAAAACTTCTAATAATCAATTAAGACTTAATGTTAAAGTTTTCTTTCTACAAACAAACCCTATCCACATTTTGGGGTAGACAGTGCACCTCCCCTGTTATACACCATCTCTCTGTGTGTTTCCTATCTGGTTATAACTTAATTGGGATTCAGTGGGGTCACCTGTGACATCCAGGTGCGATTTCCCTCAGCACACTCTAAGCCAAAACTAATGTGTCCATGCACAGTTGTAACTATGGGAAGTAGAATTCTGTTTTAATGCAATTTCACATCACATGTCTGGTACAATATAAAACAAAAAACTCAATGATCACTATCCAAACTTGTTCATCTTGGGAATTCCACAGATAGGGAAAGATTCACTCTTTCTTAAGGAAACATTTGTTTTGAAATAATGACTCGGAAATACTAAATGGACCTAGATAAAACGAGCTTCATATCAAAACAAATGTTGTGAAGTTGTCTGTCATTGTTGAAAATTAGTGGAGGACACAGATATAAGCTCATTGTTTGTTTTGGTTAGTTTTTGTCACTTGTGATGCATGTGGAACTTGGCATTCCTCACAGATAGCCATATTTACCCACATCGTAATAATACACGCCAGTTTAATGACTCTGGTCTGGGTGTCTGCTGAGTGTGTGGTTCTAACAGATGAATCTCCACTCTCATGTGTTTTGCATTGCTGTTAGCCTGTGTATGTTCAGATTAGTCTTAACTAGTTCCTTATTTCTTTCTGCCTAGCTGTCTTGCCATTCCTGTCAATGTCACAAGAAGACATATTTTCAAGACTGTGTTCCACACAGAGGAGAATAATTTAGATGATAAATTAGTGGTTAGCTTTGTTTTTCCTGGAAGAAATAAAACTGATTGGGAAAAGAACTCTGGGCAATTGGACCTGGACAGCCTGACTTTTCTCCTCATCTCCAAGGTTGGCGAGCAGGACAGAGTCTAAACCGGTGGCTTTAGGGAGGAGTGGAATTATAAAGGCCTACAGGTTTGCATTAGTGCTAATTGGTTTTGGCTCCAGCATAGTCCTCATGGCTGCCAGAAGGCCCTTTGCCATGCCTGATGGTTTTCCTGGTAAGGGGAACTGGCTTCACAACCCCCTTAAGCCAGGGTGCTTCCACTCGGCGATACCTGAATGCACATCCTATAAGTGGCAGGAACATGTGTCTAAGAACTTTAACAGAACTATTACTAAGTATTTTTCTTAGGTTTTGCTTGACATTTCCTTCAAAGTTGGTTTGATTATAATTGGAGGAAGGACTGTTTCTGACCTGTCCATTTTTTTGCAGTTTCCCAGAATGTGTTTTCATTTTTCAGAAGGTGTTTTTTGTTAACAGATACTGCAGGGTCATAGCTTTGTGATATAGGCTGACACTGAATGTCTTTGAAGTTGTGAAGGGTAGATTGCTCCCTCTGATAAACCAATTTCTACACTATATGCATGTTATTCTGAGTTTACAGTTCAGGCTTTTTTTTTTTTGTTACCAAACATATGTAGAAATAAAAATGAAGAAATGAAATAACATAAAGGCAATGATCCAGAATGTAAGCCCAGAAATGAAGTTTGCTAACTCAAGTCTCTGTTGCATTTGATTTTGGAGGGAAAAGACAAACTCCCAACTATTTCTTTTTTTCCAAACAAACTGCACAAAAAAATCTAAAATGTAAATGGAACCATATTGGTATTTTAAAAACTGAGTTCTTGCCAGCAAAATGAAAGTGAGTTTAATCCAGAAAGACTGTCTCAGTTTTTAACATACTGAAATGTTCCCTAACACATCAGAATGAACTCAGCTAACCTCCCTGCTTTGCTTGGTCTCCCTGTAATTCTTGTACCTTTACATGGTGTGGACTACAGAACCTGTGCCTTAGGTTTTTAGAAAGGTATCATTCCATCTTTCCCAAGTGAAGCCACCCATTAGTTGTTTTGTTAAATCACTATAAGCATCACTGTGGATGTGCCTAGGACATCAAAAGCAGGTAGACTAGGCTTATAGTGCAGATATGTTGTCTGTTCATATCACTTGAGAAAGTGTAATTCTCCATGTTGCCT
This sequence comes from Gymnarchus niloticus, assembly GCA_009936485.2. Taxonomy (NCBI): domain Eukaryota; kingdom Metazoa; phylum Chordata; class Actinopteri; order Osteoglossiformes; family Gymnarchidae; genus Gymnarchus; species Gymnarchus niloticus. The sequence goes on from JAACJT020002265.1 coordinate 9,491, forward strand.
TGCATCCATTGCAATGTTTGGTTATACAGCAGAATGTGGAATAAACTGACTGTAGTGACGACGGTGCAGTAATAGACGGCACACTCGAATACATTCCTTTTGTTGTTATGTGTAGAATTGGCAGCCGGGGGGAAATGCCACTAGATGTGTTCGCAATTCTACTTGCAACTGGTCTGTCAACATTCATTCTCTGTGATCCAAAATCTGAATCTGAAAGACCTTTTAGAGGACCTTCGCTTTGGAAGTTAGGCTTTATTTTTCCAACAAGCAAGACTGAATTTCAAGCATTTATTTATTTGGTGTTTGTGACTTCACTTCATACTATCAATTCACAGGCACCTCAGTGAAGCTGGCAGTAGGTATTCTTACTAGACTGCAGATGTGCTCTATGCCTAGTATGTCTAGCTGAATATTGTCCCTGGGTTGAATTATTGGGTTTAATTTGATGTTCTCTTTTTAGGGAATCATTATGATTATGATATGTCCAAGATAACCTGACTAATGTGTCAATAATAATTATATATTGCAATGTAAAGTGACATGGTGGCTTAGTGGGTAACACTGTTGTGTGACACCTTCATGGTTGTGGGTTTGAATCCTGCCAATGCTGTGTGTGTGTATTTTGCATGTTCTCCCTGTGCTGTGTGGGGTTCCTGTCTGTGCTCCGGTCTCCTCCCACAGTCCAAAGACATACAGCTAGGCTGAGTGGTTTATCTAAATTGCCTGTTATCTGTGGGTGTGTGTCTGAATAAATGCATGTATGTGCTATGTGATTGCCTTACATCCTGTCCAGGGTGTACCTCAGTCTTGTGCCTTGTACTGCCTGGGATAGGCTCCAGGCCTCCTCTGGTGACCCTGAGCTAGATAAGAGGTTAGTTGATGGATGGATGGATGGATGGATGGATGGATAATATACTGTATTAACATACAAATGAACTCATTTACATTCTGTAATGTACAGACCATTCATTCACAGATGCTGAAAGCAAATTAACTTGCCCAGTTGCTGCTTATTCCATCCCTGAGTCTTACATACATCTAAATATGGTGTTTAACTCAAAACCTCTGGTGTTATTAGGGTGTTATTCCACCTTCCGTAAGTGATGTTACAGAATTGTTGTACTTGACAGCAGTCAGGAAGTGTAAAGATCATTGTGGGATATCAACTACAGGTTGATAAGGCATATGTTCTTATGCATTGATGCTGTTAAGTGTACACTCCACACTGGGTCCTCCTCTACATGGTGTAAAGTGTGTTGATGTCACATATTAGTCACACGCCCATCTTATTTACTGTATAATGTACAGCATTTCATTCAAGGCCAATGAATGTCGGTAATCAGATGCCAGTTTTGTCGGTGATCAATGTGATTGTCATCTGGAGAAATTTTGTCTTCTGCAGATGTGGACTTTTAATAGATTTCATGTGAGGGGTCTTTTTTGTGTGTGCAAGCAGAGAACTGAGGGATTAGGTAAAGTGGAGCAGTTGTGGCTGACATCTCAGGAAGGGATGGGAGATATTTCTAGAGATGAGTACTGGATGTTTCTTTGGGTTTGATGGGTCTGAATGGGTGAATTAACAAACACCTTTGGTTGTTTTGTTTTATGTTACTTTTTCGCTTCAGTGGAAAACTAACTCATGCTTATTTAATTAACTAATATAGGATCAGTTTCTAAAACACAGATTAAACCTAATCCTAGTCTAAATCACCCTCTAAAGGGATCATCTGGTGAAAAATGCAATTTGAGAGCAACTTGTACCATTTTTTTATAAATAAATATATTTATATGAAGTTCAAGCTTGGGTTTAAAGCCCAGTGTGTCTCTTGATTCTGTCTGTGCTTGTGCTACCAGCATTAGCTGCCCCATGCATTGAACTAATGTTGTTCAGTGGTATTTCAGTACTCCTGTCATCCTGAAGTTCTTCTGTTGCATAATTTTTCCAGATTCATGAATTCCTCTGCTACATAAGCATGTTCTGGGCTACTTTAGCTAGCTTCACAATCTGCTCTGCTGCAAAAGCCCTCTCTCCAGATAAGGTGGCCTGTGCTTCAGCCACCATGTAAGATGGCAGTTCTTCACTTAGGGCTCTTGCATCACACATCTGTATTCCCCCAACAAGGTCAGGTACCTCAGGTTGCAGATCCAACACCATGCCCTTCAGGGACAGTGGTGCAGGTGCTACTTGGCAAAAGCTTGATGCAGCAGCTGTGGCCCCAGGGAACATGAGGATCTTAACACTTGGTCACCTGCAGAAGGAACTGGGAAGAGGGAGTGAGAAACCCAGAAATGTCTGCCTTTTATTGAGAGATGAGGTTTGCAGCTTAGTGGGATTACTCTCTAAAGTCTGTAACCACAACACTGTTGAGTTTGAATAAAACCTGTATAGCCTTGCACCTGCTTTCTAAACCCTGCATCAAGATCTGTGTCCTCCATACACTGATGACAAATGCTGGGCACTGGCTTTTTGTTCCTGTTTTAGGAAGCAGGTGTTAATGTGAGTAAGATAGAGATAGACTTTGCTATTGTTAAAACACTTTAAAAAGCAGCCTCAGCTGCTAGCTGCTGTCTAGAGACATTAAAAAACAACTCAGCAGCAGTGATTCATACTCAAATCTTTAGTCCTTAAAGGCTGGGATAGGTAGGCGAAGGGCATTAACTAGAACCTGTTTTAGCTTTGGGACTTCTCCTTTCTGGATTACATTGTGAAAAAGCGTATAAGTTTTTTCAGTCCTGGTTCTAGGGACTCAGTGGGCTATGTGTGTTAATATGCTCTAGCTCTGAAGTGGTCCTACTTTAATTGTTCATTGGCTCAATGATAGATCAGTTGAATTTGTTCACTATAACCAACATACATGTATTCCACATCATCATTTTCTTTCAGCTGCTCCCATCAGGGGTCGCAACAGCGGATTAATCGTCTCCATCTCCTCCTGTCCTCCGCATCCTGCTCTGCACACCAACCACCTGCATGTCCTCTCTCACCACATCCATAAACCTCCTCTTTGGCCCTCCTCTTTTCCTCTTGCCTGGC